>CAWUDS030000532.1:37500-40000 GCA_963859935.3 Lathyrus sativus | reverse complement strand
ATAATAGATCCAAATCTATTCCTTCTTGGCTGAAAGAAATTCCAATGGACCCGACGAAGAAAGTAAATAGTACTAATACAAGCATAGAAAAGATCATAGTATTGTCAGATTCATGAGGATAAAAAAAAGGAATGTGTTTAGTACCAAAATGTTTACTATCAAGAAACAGACGTCTTATGCTTTTGACATTTCGATTTCTTCGATGTGAATATGTCCTCTCCCGAAAAAAAGAAGTCCTTTCATTATTATTCATTGTTAATAAAGCTAATAAATGAATTTTCTTTTTTAATTTTTTTTTTTCTTCTTTGCCCCATAAAGATATTGAATAGAATGAACTATTTTTCTTTCCATTGAAATTTTGAAAATGAACGTTTAAATATCCTTCAAAAACAAGTAAATAAATTCGAAACATATAAAATGCTGTTAATCCTGCGGTGGAACAAGCTATTATTGCGAAAATTGGTGAATACAACCAACTATCATTAAGAATCTCATCCTTGGACCAAAAACAAGCAAAAGGTGGGATACCACAAAGAGAAAGTGTACCTATTAAAAAAGCCATTTTTGTAATTGGCGCATGTTTTGTTAAACCGCCCATAAGAACCATATTTTGACTTTTATCTGGAGAATATCCAACAATAGCTTCCATTGAATGAATAATGGATCCAGATCCTAAAAACAACAATGCTTTTGAATAAGCATGAGTAATCAAATGAAATAAAGCGGCTCGATAAGAGCCCATACCTAAAGCTAACATCATATAACCCAATTGAGACATTGTAGAATAGGCTAAATTTTTCTTAATATCTTTTTGAGCAATAGCGAAAGTAGCTCCTAATACTACTGTTATTATACCTATCAAAGCTATTCCAGTCATTATGGAGGGTATAACTATGAAAAGAGGAAGAAGTCGAGCTACAAGAAAAATTCCCGCTGCTACCATAGTCGCAGCATGTATAAGAGCAGAAATAGGAGTAGGACCTTCCATAGCATCTGGTAACCATACATGAAGAGGGAATTGGGCAGATTTTGCAACGGATCCGCAAAATAACAAGAGGGCACACAAAGTAACAAAAATAATATTTACCTCATTCTTATAAATTAAGTTATTGAATATTAGAAATAAATCCCTAAATTCCAAACTACCGGTTATCCAATAAAAACCTAAAATTCCTAATAAGAAACCAAAGTCCCCTACACGATTCGTTACAAACGCTTTTTGACAAGCATTTGCCGCAATAGGACGTGTGAACCAAAAACCTATTAATAGATAAGAACACATTCCAACCAATTCCCAAAAAATATAAACTTGTATCAAATTGGAACTAGTAACTAATCCTAACATTGAAGTATTAAAAAAACTCATATAAGTAAAAAATCTCAAATAGCCTTGATCATGAGACATGTAACTATCACTATAAATTAGAACCAGAATACCAACAGTAGTTATTAATATTGACATAATAGAACTAAGTGAATCGATCAAGTAGCCAAACTCTAAAGAAAGATCATTATTTATAGTCCAAGACCATACATATTGATAGATAGAACGATTCTCGATTTGATGAATCGATAAATCGATCGAAAAAATCATAACTATGGTTAACAATAAAATACTAGGAAAAGCCCACATACGGCGAATATTTTTTGTTCCCGTGGGAAAAAGTAGAAGTCCTACCCCTATTAAAATAGGAATTGGAAGAGGGATGAAAGGTATGATCCATGAAGATTGATGTGTATATTCCATACAAAAAAAAGAATAAAAAATATTTAGATTCTTTATGAATTTTGTTTCTTATTCGTTTGTTTTATCTCTTTTGTTTGTAAAGGGGTTCGGTTAATAAAAAAGTGGATATAGAAATAGAATTGGATATTCTTAATTGTTCTGAATCTTTGCACAATACAATGGTTGGTCCCAATATTGGAAAGTACAAAGTGAAAACCGGCCAATAAGAAAATTCCTAGTGAAAAAAAAGAGTATTTAAAGTAATATATTCATGAATCATCAATATTATCTATGAAAAATTTGGAAAAGGTTTATAATATTCAATGTTTTTACTTTACCTTTTGATCGAAAAAAAAGAAAGAGGGAATTCCGATAGATAAGACATACGGCTAATTGCAGAATAATTCGTGTTCATTTACAGAACAAATGTCTTTCACATCAAACTATAGCAACGAAAAAACTATACTACTTGTATGCCAGTTCCCAAAAAACGCACTTCTATATCAAAAAAAAAAATTCGTAAGAATTTTTGGAAAAAAAAAGGATATACGGCAGCATTGAAAGCCTTTTCATTAGCTGAATCTATTTTTACAGATAACTCAAAAAGTTTTCAAATAAAAATGTTGGACTGGAATACTATGAATTAGCTCTATTCAAAGAGTATTGTTTAATAGTAATTTTATACTAATTAATACTATTATGGAAGAGTAAACATCTATTTAGAATATATTAAATATTATTCTAGAATATATTCTATATTCTAATCATAATAGA
>CAWUDS030000532.1:17500-32500 GCA_963859935.3 Lathyrus sativus | reverse complement strand
AGAGGTACTCGGAGGAAATCCAAGCTGCAATAGATGCGGAAAGGGAAGAAAATAACGAAGAAGATCTGATGGTTTATTTTTCCGAGAATGAGAAGACTTCCAACAACACGAATATTCAGAAAAAGACAAAAATTGTCCCCCCGGTGGCGGAAAGAGGTCTTGTAAATATTCTTTTCGATTTTCAAAGATGGACTAGGCCTTTGCGATATATAAAAAATGATCACTTCGAGCGGGTTGTAAGAGATGAAAATTCACAATTTTTTTTTCAAACATGTCAAAGTGATGGAAAAAAACGAATATCTTTCACGTATCCACCTCATTTATCTACTTTTCTGAACATCATGGAAAAAAAAATGGATCTCTTCAGAACAGAGAAAACCTCCAATAATGAGAATGAATTGTATAATTCTTGGATCTCCCGTAATAAAGAAAAAAAAAATCAACTAAGCAAGGAATTATTTCAAAGGGCAAAAATTCTAGATAAGAAAGTTAAGAAAGGTAAGAAATTTAATCTTGTGGATGTATTAGAAACTCGAGTTCGATTATCGGATGATAGGGGTCGAAAAAAATACTTACCTAAAATATATGATCCTTTCTTGAATGGACCCGCTCGTGGAGAAATCCAAAAAAGCGTTTCTAAAAAGAAAACTTTTGACTCAAACTCCATATTGATAAATAGGATTCATGGTCTCCTTCTTTGTATGAATACCAATTCTCCAGAATTGGAACAGAAAATAGATAAATTGGATAGAAAATTAGTATTCACTGAAATGGGTTTTTATTTTAAAATAATGAGTAAATTTTCGGAAAAATCAGTATCCAATTTTCATTTTGACGGACTTTCTTCAGTTCCAGAACATGAACAAGTAAAAATCTATTCCAAAGAAAAAAAAATAAAAAGAAACTTCTTATTTGATGCAATTCGGACTAATCCTTTCAATCATAAAACAATTTTTAATAGAAAACTATGTAGTGAAATCAAGGAAATAAGTAAAGAAGTTCCTCGATGGAACTACGAATTACTGGACGAGACGGAGTACATGCTGGAACCGGGCTATAAACAAGAACATCATATTCGTTCCCCAAACGCTGAATATGTAGTTATTTTTAATATGGAATCAAGCTCATTGGGTCCTCGTATTCAAAATAATTCTTTTGCGCATCAATATAAGGAGGCAGAGGACCGCCGTAACGAATTCTCTGTAGCTTGTTATGTACCCGGCGCAGATTTTAACAGAGATCTTATTCGAGGATCTTGGCGCCCTCAAAGGCGTAAAACAGTTATTTCGAGACTCTTTCAAGCAAATGGGAATGTCCATTCCCCCCTTTTTTTGGATATGATCAACAAAAGCAATTCCTTTTTGTTTGATGTTTTGGAGGACATGTGGGACTATTTGACCCTATATTTCAGGAAACCCGATCCTGATAATGTATCATTTTTGAGGTTAAAAAAGGCAAAAAAAGAGAACGAGCAAAGAATGAGAATGGAACAGGACGCCGAAGACGAGGCTGTTGAGACACTTCGAAGAGTCGAAGAAGCCTGGGAGAGCATTCTATATGGTCTAGTAATCAGAAATTTCGTATTGTTATTTATGTCCAGGTTTCGAAAATATATTCTATTACCGTCGTTGATAATAACGAAAAATATCATTCGTATATTATTATTTCAAGATCCAGAATGGTCAGAAGATTTTGGGGATTGGCAAAAAGAAACCCATATTAACTGCACCTATCGGGGCACTCCAGTATATAACAACGCATTGCCATACAACTGGCTCGACGCCGGTCTTCAGATAAGGGTCTTATTCCCTTTTGTTCTGAAAGCTTGGCACGAGAAACCTAAGGTACTATCTACTGAAAAAAAACAATACAGTGAAAAAATATCCGCTGGAGATGAAAAAAGAATCTCTGCAACCCACTTATGGTTTTTAACAGCTTTTGGAACAGTACTCGAATCGTACCCTCAGGTGCATGTACCAAACCCATTTGCATTTTTGGGTCCCATTTTAAAACAAATAACAAAAAAATTGAAAAAAGATTTGAAAAAATGTTTGAAAAAATGGGAGAATGAAGCAAAAGAAGAGTCTCGAATCCTGTTAAAAGAATTCAACGAAATAGAAATTGAAAAAAATTCACCAATCAGTACGAGTAATGCAACTATTAGTCCATCCACATCCACATCCACAGAAAGAAGGATAAAAATCACAGAAAGAAGGATAAATCGTTTAAATGCGAAAAGAAATCAAATCTTAAAAGAAATGGAAAAATTGAGAAAAGAAAGGGTTATAACTAATCCTACAACATTAGAATTACTCAAAAATAGTTGGAAAATATTCAAAAGAAGAAACGTTCGATTAATCCGTAAATCCTATTGTTTTTTCCAAATTTTCATGGAAAGGCTATACACGCATATCGATAACATGGATATCTTTAATATTAACTATATTATAGGATTGACTATTCAATATGTAGAACATTTCCTTACTTCGAGCATTGTACAACGTTCTCTTAATTTTATTAATAATTCTATTAAATTAACTCGTGATTTATTGGAATCAACAAAGAAATTTGTAAAAAAATTCATTTACACGAAAAAAAAAAATGAAGAATATATTGATAGAATAAATCAAAGTATAATTCCATTTATGTCGGTTGTAGACAAACAAAAACGTCGGAATAGGACGGATATGTATTCACAGAATTCTTGTGATGTATCTTCTTTGTCACAAGCCTATGTATTGTTTCAATTATCACAAATGCAAGTTTGTAATGGATATAAATATAGGTTAAGATCTATTTTTGAATCACCTGGAAAATCTTTTTTTCTTCCGAATGAAATAAAGGATTATTTTTTAAAAATACAAGGAGAAAGATTCAATTCCAAATTAAGCCATAAGAACCGTCCCGATTCTATAATGAATCAATGGACAAATTGGTTAAAGATTCATTATCAATATGCTTTACCTGAGAGCACATGGTCGAGATTAGCACCACAAAAGTGGAGGAATACAATCCATGAACATCGCGTGGCTCAAAATAAAGATTTACTTGACTATGATTCATCGGAAAAAACTCAATTAATTGTTTCCAAAAAACGAAAAGTAGACTTATTAGAAGAAGTAGACTTATTAGAACAAGTAGACTTATTAAAAAATAAAAAAAAAATAAAAAAACAATATGGATATGATCTTTTTGCCTATCAATATCTAAATTATGTAGATAAGAATCAACCTTCTATTTATAGATATACATCACCTAGTTATAACACACCTAAAAATATAAAAGAAGTATTTGATCTAATGGGCGATAGCTTTATCCAAAATTATATAGCGGAAGATGATGAAAATAAGCCGGATAGAAAGTATTTTCGTTGGAGAGAAAGAAGGATGGGAATGAATGAAAAAAGAAGGAGAAGGACCAAAATAAGAAGGATAGCAATGAATGGAAAAAGAAAAAAGAATTCCATAACGAATGACAAATTATTGACTCCGAGTTTTGGTTTTTTGTCAAAATCAAAAATAGATGCATATAAGAAGAATCCGTGGATCTTACCACTAAATTTCTTGTTTATGCCGTTTTATAGTCAGAAGAACATTACTGATCAACTGGAATTACAGTTAGAAAAGAACGAATACGCGATTCACAGCAATCTAAAATCATATCTCGAAAGGTATTATAAGCCCAAGCATCGTTATAATGCAAATAGCCCTAAATACAGGAAGGATATGGCTGCAGAACAGAATTTCTTAATAGATAGATATGTGGGTTATTATTTACGCTGTGCGGAGTTTACGTACTACGGCGACAGCTACGCGAACATTGTCGGCGTACTAAATCTCCTGAAGCAAACGAAACAACCAAAACAAATTTTGTTGTCTACTATAAGGAGGGGAGAACTAGATCTGGAAACTTTTGTGCGTATAGTCAGTGATGATCCTTGTTTTTTTTACAGCAGGGATATTGAGGAAGTGCAGGACAACCTAGTTTTTTGTTTAGAACCCATTCGTTGTTCTTACAAAAAAAACTACGAACAATCATTTCTATATCAAACCATAAGCGTATCATTGAAGCACAAACGCCAAATTATAAATAAAGATAAAAATCATTATGATTTACTTGTTCCTGAAAATATTTTCTCCCCTAGACGCCGTAGAGAATTGCGAATTCTAACTTGTTTGAACCATAGGAAGAATCGGAAGACGATGGATAGAAACACAATAACTGATAAAGAAAAAACGAATTCTTCTGAAGTTTTGACTAAAAAGAAAGATCTTGATAGCGATACAAAAAAACTAAGGAATTTAAAATTCTTTCTTTGGCCAAATTATCGATTCGAAGATTTAGCTTGTATGAACCGCTATTGGTTTGATACACATAATGGAAGCCGTTTCAGTATATTGAGAATACGTATGTATCCTCGCCTCGATTGAAAATCTAGATTTTTGTTCTATTTATCCTAATATTTCTCGTAACATATCTATCTGATATGTGAACAATATTTATAGATAAATAAAATAAACGTCCACACACATTGTGGGAGTCATACGAATTCAATTTCTCAATGATGTCTCCATAAATCCATCGAAAAATGAATAAAATCTATTGTCTTATTTTTGTCTTTAAAATACAAGACAATAGATTTTATTCATTTTATGAATCCATAAATATAGTATTTATTATCTATTTGAATTACATTCCTTAATAATGAATTAATTTGAAAAAAAAAAAAGAAATTCAGAATTGTTAAATAAATGAAGAGAAAATTTTTTATAAAAAATTAAAAATAAGTGTAATTACTATTACTGATCAATAAAAATATCTACCAAAAAGGAGGGGGGGGAAGCTTTCATTTTATGATCAAAAATCCAGTTATACCTGTTATTTCAAAAAAAAAAAAAGAAGAAGAAAACCCGGGATCGGTTGAATTTCAAGTATTCATCTTAACTAATAAGATACGAAGACTTACTTCACATTTTGAATTACATCCAAAGGACTATTTATCTCAAAGAGGTTTACGTATAATTCTGGGAAAACGACAACGACTATTGTCGTATTTGTCAAAGAAAAACAAAATACGTTATCAAAATTTAATAAATCGGTTGGGTATTCGGGATTCATTCACAAATTAGCTAATTTCAAGAATCATTTTCAATTATTCGATTTATTAGATACTGAATTTTGATTAACTTTTTTTTGAACGATTCATGGAAGAATGAATCGAGGAAAAACCTATGAATGTCCCAGCTACAAGAAAAGACCTCATGATAGTAAATATGGGGCCTCAACACCCATCGATGCATGGTGTTCTGCGACTTATTGTTACTCTGGATGGTGAAGATGTTATTGATTGTGAGCCAATATTGGGTTATTTACACAGAGGTATGGAAAAAATAGCGGAAAACCGAACAATTATACAATATCTGCCTTATGTAACACGTTGGGATTATTTAGCTACTATGTTCACAGAAGCAATAACTGTAAATGGACCGGAACAATTGGGAAATATTCAAGTACCTAAAAGAGCCAGCTATATAAGAGTAATTATGTTGGAGTTAAGTCGTATAGCTTCTCATCTACTATGGCTGGGACCTTTTATGGCAGATATTGGTGCACAAACCCCTTTTTTCTATATTTTTAGAGAAAGAGAATTAATATATGATCTATTCGAAGCTGCCACAGGTATGAGAATGATGCATAATTTTTTTCGTATTGGGGGAGTAGCGGCTGATCTACCTTATGGTTGGATCGATAAATGTTTGGATTTCTGCAATTATTTTTTAACAAGGGTTATTGAATATCAAAAACTTATTACGCGAAATCCAATTTTTTTAGAACGGGTTGAAGGAGTGGGTGTTGTTGGTAGAGAGGAAGTTATAAATTGGGGGTTATCAGGACCGATGCTTCGGGCTTCCGGAATACAATGGGATCTACGTGAAGTTGATAATTATGAGTGTTACGAGGAATTGGATTGGGAAGTTCAATGGCAAAAAGAAGGAGATTCATTAGCTCGTTATTTAGTTCGAATTGGTGAAATGGTGGAATCCATAAAAATAATTCAACAGGCTTTGGAAGGAATTCCAGGGGGGCCTTATGAAAATTTTGAAATTCGCTGCTTTGATAGAGAAAAGGAGCCAGAATGGAATGATTTTGAATATCGATTCATTGGTAAAAAACCGTCTCCTACTTTTGAATTGCCGAAACAAGAACTTTATGTGAGAATTGAGGCCCCCAAGGGAGAATTAGGAATTTTTCTAATAGGAGATCAGAATGGTTTTCCTTGGAGATGGAAAATTCGTCCACCCGGTTTTATCAATTTGCAAATTCTTCCTCAATTAGTTAAAAGAATGAAATTGGCTGATATTATGACAATACTAGGTAGCATAGATATCATTATGGGAGAAGTTGATCGTTGAAATGATAATTGATACAACGGAAGTCCAAGATATAAACTCCTTTTCCGGATTGGAATCTTTCAAAGAGGTCTATGGAATTCTATGGATACTTTTACCAATTTTGATTCTTGTCTTGGGAATTACAATAAGTGTACTAGCAATTGTATGGTTAGAAAGAGAAATATCTGCAGGGGTACAACAGCGTATTGGACCTGAATATGCTGGTCCTTTTGGAATGCTTCAAGCTCTAGCAGACGGAACAAAACTACTATTCAAAGAGAATCTTATTCCATCTAGGGGAGATATTCATTTATTCAGTATTGGACCATCCATATCAGTCATATCCATTCTAATAAGTTATTCAGTAATTCCGTTTGGCTATAATTTTGTTTTATCTGATTTCAATATGGGTGTTTTTTTATGGATTGCTATTTCGAGTATTGCTCCCATTGGACTTCTTATGTCAGGATATGGCTCAAATAATAAATATTCCTTTTTGGGTGGTCTACGAGCTGCTGCTCAATCGATTAGTTATGAAATACCATTAACTCTATGTGTCTTATCAATATCTCTACGTGCGATTCGTTGAAACCGAAAAAGCTATTCGATGCTATTCTATTGCTATACTCCTCTCTTTATAGTACTATATTTCTATATAGTACTATAATTTCTGTATAGTACTATATAGCGAATAAATTGAATAGAAACCTTCATTATCTTTATTTTCTTTTTCAAAATTCTGATTGAAGAACTAAATTAGATAGTTATATGAGTGAAATAAAACAGCTTATATTGAATCTAATTTCAGAATACTAGATTCCTGCTAGTTAATAGATAGTATGATGATTTTATAAGGGCAGTCAAAATATTGAGTCTCATTTTCTATGTATAAGAATGAAATAAAATTATAAACAGAAGAGGACATTTAACCCAAGATTGGATAATTTGTCATCCTGTTTTGAAGCGGTCTCAAAAGACCAACCTTATTGAGTTTTAGTTACCATTTTTATGAATTATCATAGATATATAAAAATAAATAAGGGGGGTTAATAAAAAAGACTGGATGGTTAGAAACACCAAGATACACAAAGGATTAGTAACACAGATTTTGTAAATTATCCAAAAGAAAATTTACGCAGAATATAAAAAGAATACTAATTGGGGGCTTTAAGTTGGTAGAAAAAAGAAAGCAGTACTCCCCACAACTCCGATCCAGAGTATGCTTCCATTCAATCACTAAATAAATTACTATCAGGAACGAAAAAATCCTTTCCAATTTTTGGAGGTCCCTTTTTCATTTCATAGCACAAAAAAGAAGAATAGGAACGAAAAAAAAATAAGAAATCAAAAACGAAAAATAGATTTCTCTTTCGTTTTTGATTTCTTATATCCATATTCATGGAGATAAAATTCACATCATAATTAAGAAACGGATGTGTAATTATTTTTCGTCATTCAAAATCATGAGGGTTATTGAGAATTATAAAAGAGTATTTTATTGAAGAATTCAGTTATTACTCAACAAATTTGTATTTTCTTAGGGATGAGATCAATTCAGAAGTGCTTTAATTGGATCTTTTATGAAAATCGATTTCTCTTTCTTATTTCTAGAACAGACAGAATTGAATTGGTCTAATTCAGAACCGTTCGATAGATTTTAATCTTCTATATCTTAGGGATATATCAAGAGATAAATAATCGACCCGGTCCTTAGATTTACTTAAGGCTTTCCAGGAGCCGTATGAGGTGAAAATCTCATGTACGGTTCTGTAATAGAGATGGGAACAGGAATGTTATCACCGACTAGGATTATCTAACAGTTTAAGTACAATTGATATAGTTGATGCGCAATCAAAATATGGTTTTTGGGGTTGGAATTTGTGGCGTCAACCTATGGGTTTCATCGTTTTTATAATTTCTTCGCTAGCAGAATGTGAAAGATTACCTTTTGATTTACCAGAAGCAGAAGAAGAATTAGTAGCTGGTTATCAAACAGAATATTCAGGTATTCGATTTGGTTTATTTTACGTTGCTTCCTATTTAAACCTTTTCATTTCTTCATTATTTGTAACAGTTCTTTACTTGGGCGGTTCCAATATTTCTATTCCATACATATTTGTTTCTGAATTTTTTGAAATAAATAAAACATACGGAGTTTTTGGAACTACAATTGATCTCTTTATTACATTAGCTAAAAGCTATTTTTTCTTATTCGTTTCTATCATAACAAGATGGTCTTTGCCTAGGCTAAGAATGGATCAATTATTAAATCTTGGATGGAAATTTCTTTTACCGATTTCTCTCGGTAATCTATTATTAACAACTTCATCTCAATTGTTTTCGCTGTAAAAGATGTTCTATATTCATTACTTGTCTCAAATAAGAGAAAGAAATCAAAAAAAACTATACTATTCATAGATATTTACAATATGTTCCTTATGGTAACTGGGTTCATGAATTATGGTCAACAAACAGTACGAGCTGCAAGGTACATTGGTCAAAGTTTCATGATTATCTTATCTCACGCAAATCGTTTACCTGTAACTATTCAATATCCTTATGAAAAATTAATCACATCAGAACGTTTCCGCGGTCGAATCCATTTTGAATTTGATAAATGCATTGCTTGTGAAGTATGTGTTCGTGTATGTCCTATAGATTTACCCGTTGTTGATTGGAAAATGGAAACGGATATTCGAAAGAAACGATTGCTAAATTACAGTATTGATTTCGGAATCTGTATTTTTTGTGGTAACTGTATTGAGTATTGTCCAACAAATTGTTTATCAATGACTGAAGAATATGAACTTTCAACTTATGATCGTCATGAATTGAATTATAATCAAATTGCTTTGGGCCGTTTACCAATGTCAATAATTGATGATTATACAATTCGAACAATTCAAATCAAAAAAGACAATTTATTATAATTCAATAAAATACAACTTAAAAAAAAAACACACACAAATATTCTATATATTTCTATAGATAGAATAGATATATAAATAGAATAATCTAAATCAAATATTTTAAATGTATAAAAAATGAATAATATAGTAAATATCATATTAGTAGAAATATTCTATAATTATTAGAGAACTATATTCTTCAATAGAATATATTAATATATTCTCGAAATTGAAAATATTTTGGAATTTCAATAAGATTTTCAATGGTTATATATGTTCTATCTACCTTTATACTTGAGTTTTCATATCGTTTCAAACTACTCTTTTGTATAAAGAGTGGAATGACATTGATTATATAACCATAACTATATCAATTTAAACTACTTAGGTTTTTCAATGCAAAGAAAAATTGAAATATATAAATTTTTTTTCCTGGTCATATCAATAAGGTCATGAAATTTCGATTTCGTTGTCTTTTTTTTTACATATAATGGATTTGCCTGAAACGCTGCACGATTTTCTTTTAGTCTTTCTGGGATCGGGTCTTCTATTAGGAAGTTTAGGAGTAGTATTACTTACCAACCCCATTTTTTCTGCTTTTTCGTTGGGACTGGTTCTTGTTTGTATATCTTTATTATATATTTTAGCAAACTCGCATTTTGTAGCTGCATCACAGCTACTTATTTACGTGGGAGCTATTAACATTTTAATCATATTTGCTGTGATGTTCATGAATAGTTCCGAATATTACCAAGATTTGAATCTTTGGACCGTAGGGGATGGAATTACTTTGATAGTTTGTACAAGTATTTTTGTTTCATTAATCACTATTATTTCCGATACATCATGGTACGGAATTATTTGGACTACAAGACCAAATCAGATTATTGAGCAAGATTTGATAAGTACTAGTCAACAAATTGGAATTCATTTATCAACAGATTTTTTTCTTCCATTTGAACTAATTTCCATAATTCTTTTAGTTTCTTTGATAGGTGCAATTGTCGTAGCTCGCCAGTAAGAAATCTTTAGAGAACTAGTAATAGAAATCAAGATTCTTTTTTTTTTCAATTTTCTCACATTTATTTCTGTCGAATTCTATGTGAAGTGAAAGAGTTTTTTTTTATGTAGAAATTCTTTTTTTTTTTATTGCCGATATATTCTTTTGTTAATGAATCCAAATTTATAAGGAGTTGGTCAATGATGCTCGAACATGTACTTGTTTTGAGTGCCTATTTATTTTCTATTGGTATCTATGGATTGATCACGAGCCGAAATATGGTTAGAGCCCTTATGTGTCTTGAACTTATACTGAATGCAGTTAATATAAATCTAGTAACTTTTTCTGATTTTTTTGATAATCGCCAATTAAAAGGAAATATTTTTTCAATTTTTGTTATAGCTATTGCAGCCGCTGAAGCGGCTATCGGACTGGCTATTGTTTCCTCAATTGCTCGTAACAGAAAATCAACCCGTATCAATCAATCGAATTTGTTGAATAAATAGCATTAATCCTATAATAATAAAGTAGAATTTCAAATAGTGTAATATGAATCTAATCAATTCATTTGAGTATTTATTCGACACAACTTATGATCATATCATGTTTACATTGCCTAAATCATAAGAAATGAAAGTATCCTGGTCCTCTTCGATTCCCTCTTGTAAATTTATCTAGACGCCTTTTTTTATTAACAGTTAACAATATTATCACAAATCATTGATTCATCTGGTATATAAATATACGATTCATTTACGAGTTTACTAGATCGATAATTTGCATTTTTGAACATCCAAAATTACTATAGATAATGTCACATTCAGTAAAGATTTATGATACATGTATAGGATGTACTCAATGTGTCCGAGCCTGTCCCACAGATGTATTAGAAATGATACCTTGGGGTGGATGTAAAGCTAAGCAAATAGCTTCTGCCCCAAGAACAGAGGACTGTGTTGGTTGTAAGAGGTGTGAGTCCGCTTGTCCGACGGATTTCTTAAGTGTTCGAGTTTATTTATGGCATGAAACAACTCGAAGTATGGGTCTCGCTTATTGATTCGTTTCAAAAAACACCACACGAATACGTTTTTTACTGGCAAAAACTCGTGTTCAAAATAAAAAAGAAAAAAATTCTATTTTATTTTGAGCATGGGCTTTTCTGGCCCAAGTGTATCTTATTTTTATCACGAATTTTTTTCCTTGGTTAACAATAGTTGTTGTTTTCCCAATAGCCGCAGGTTCCTTAATTTTCTTATTTCCTCATAGGGGAAATAAGGTAATTAGGTGGTATAGCATTTGTATATGCTTAATCGATCTCCTTCTAACAACCTATGCATTTTGTTATCATTTCCAATTGGATGATCCACTAATTCAACTGACGGAGAATTATAAATGGATCCATTTTTTTGATTTTTACTGGAGATTAGGAATAGATGGACTCTCCATAGGACCTATTTTACTGACAGGATTGATAACTACTTTAGCCACTTTAGCAGCTCAGCCGGTTACTCGAAAATACCAATTATTTTATTTCCTGATGTTAGCAATGTATAGCGGTCAAATAGGACCATTTTCTTCTCGAGACATTTTACTTTTTTTCATCATGTGGGAATTGGAATTAATTCCCGTTTATCTACTTTTATCCATGTGGGGGGGAAAGAAACGTTTGTATTCAGCTACAAAGTTTATTTTGTACACTGCAGGAGCTTCTGTTTTTTTATTAATGGGAATTCTGGGTATTGGTTTATATGGCTCTAATGAACCAACATTTAATTTTGAAACATTAATTAATCAATCATATCCCGTGGCACTAGAAATAATATTCTATACGGCATTTCTTATTGCTTTTGCTGTCAAATCGCCGATTATACCCTTACATACATGGTTACCAGATACCCACGGAGAGGCGCATTACAGCACTTGTATGCTTTTAGCCGGAATCTTATTAAAAATGGGAGCATATGGGTTGGTTCGAATTAATATGGAATTTTTTTCCCACGCTCATTCCATATTTTGCCCCTGGTTAATGATATTAGGTTGTATTCAAATAATCTATGCCGCTGCAACATCTTTTGGTCAACGGAATCTAAAAAAAAGAATCGCTTATTCTTCCGTATCTCATATGGGTTTTATAATTATAGGAATTGGTTCTATAAGTGATACTGGTCTCAACGGGGCCATTTTACAAATAATATCTCATGGATTTATTGGCGCTGCCCTTTTTTTCTTGGCAGGAACTAGTTATGATAGACTGCGTCTTCTTTATCTTGACGAAATGGGCGGAATGGCTATCCCAATGCCAAAAATATTCACTATTTTCACTATCTTATCAATGGCTTCTCTTGCATTGCCTGGCATGAGCGGTTTTGTTGCAGAATTGATAGTTTTTTTTGGAATAATTACTAGTCAAAAATATCTTTTCATGATGAAAATACTAATTACTTTTGTAACAGCAATTGGAATGATATTAACTCCTATTTATTTATTATCTATCTTACGGCAAATGTTCTATGGATACAAGTTTTTTAATACATCAAACTCTTCTTTTTTTGATTCTGGGCCCAGAGAATTATTTATTTCTATTTCTATCCTTATACCCATAATAGGTATTGGTATTTATCCAGATTTCATTTTCTCATTTTCGGTTGACAAGGTTGAAGCTATTCTATCTCATTTTTGATGGATGATTTTTGTGAATAAATGAATCAAAAAGATACAAAAAAATATTTTCCCGTTAGATTCATTTAAAAAATTGAAATTAGAATCGAATATGTTTGTTGTTTGTGAGAACCCCTTGAATCATTACATTACTTGATTGAAAGGGTTCTCGACGATTTATGGAAAGTATATATTTATATGCTTTCCATATTTTTCTTTATCAGGTTCTTTGAGTCAATTAGATGTAAATGAACCATAACTATGTAGTCCTATTCCTAATAGATTGATCCCCAAATAACATATCCAAATTATAAGAAATCCTATCGAGGCCACTATTGAAGAATTTACACCCTCTAATTTTTTATTTTTTCTAGTATGTAAATAAATCGCGAATATGGTCCAAGTAATAAAGGCCCAAGTTTCCTTTGGATCCCAATTCCAATAGGAACCCCATGCCTCGTTAGCCCATACTGCTCCTGAAAGAATACCTACCGTTAAAAAGAGAAAACCCATACTAATAATACGATAACCCCAACGATCCAATTGTTGAATAAATTGAGACCTATAATAATTTCTAGAAGAAGAAAAATAAGTTTTTCGTAAAACATTGTTTCTTTCATTCCTATTCATGTATTTGATTTCAACAAAATCAACTGATTTTTTTAAAGAATCAAAATTCTTGGTAAAAGAAAGAATTTGGATGACTTCTTGAAACGTAATGACTAAAATAGCCACTGATAATAATGATCCACATAAAAGAGCTGCATAGCCCAGTATCATCATACTTACGTGCATCATTAGCCAATGGGATTGTAGAGCGGGTACTAATATTACGGATTGATGCAGTTTGGTTAAAAGACCCGAAGTCGCAAAGGCTTGGGTAAAAATAACACTTGGTGCAATTATTGTACTTAAAAGGTTTTTCTCCTTTTTAAAAAAAAGAACCATATGAAAAATTGAAAAACCCCATGAAAGAAAGATTAGGGATTCATATAAATCACTAAATGGTAAATGTCCCGAAAAAAACCAACGAGTAATTAACAATCCCGTTACACAGAAAAAAGTTATTATCATGGCTTTTTTGGACAAATCATATAATCCTACAATTTCATTGACTAATAAGGTTATCAAATGAATTGAAATAACAATTGATATAAGGGAAAACGATATATGAGTTAATATATGCTCTAAAGTTGATAATATCATATATATCATGAAAATAAAAATATCTATAATGAAAATAAAAAAGGTATGAATACTCGGAATAGAAATAGGGAATTCATTATAGGACTTATGATATGATTATTTGAAAATTTTTCAAATAAAATATAGGATGCCATGCCGCTACTCGGACTCGAACCGAGATGCTCTAGCACTGCTTCCTAAGAGCAGCGTGTCTACCAATTTCACCATAGCGGCTTACTCGAAATCATAATAACCCAGTATTTAGTCAATCGTCGAGATTGAATAAAGTAAAGTTCGATATTTATTGAGTACATTTCTAAACATTTATTATATAAATTGAGAATAAAAAGTAATTTTATTGAACAGATCTGAATAGAGAAATATATGATATATGGAATCATTTTTTTTTATTTAAGTAAAAGAACGTTTTGATTTCTCTATTCAGATCTGTTTTTTTTTTCAATTTTGACTTTTTGAAATCAAAAAAAAAAGCACTAAATTAGAACTATCTAGTTCTGACTTCAATCCAGTAATGAAAAAGATAATTATTTTTTTGTAGTTGCTTATGACTCATTCAAAAAAATTAGATTCTATATATATTTAGAATAATCTAATTTTTACGATTAATTGTGTAAAGCGTGTAGTAGCAACGGAACCCAGAGAGAATATATGGAAAAGACAGTTGTATTGTATACTATTCTATTATTATATATTAGTTAATGATCTCGGTTCAGAGAGTCCTTTCTTTCGTGATGAACTAGCTACATTTTATCGCTGTGGGCGGAGGAGAAAGGCAACAAGATGATTGTAACATCATAAAAGCAAGTAGATCAACGTCGTTCCAATATACAACATA
>CAWUDS030000532.1:0-7500 GCA_963859935.3 Lathyrus sativus | reverse complement strand
AGAACTCCGAATCATTCTCACCCTTTTCATCATAATCATCTTTGTCCTGAAATGACCCTTCCCCATAGGGAAATCTCAATTCATTGGACCCTTCGTCAAAGAGAAAGCACCAAGGGCGCACACAGTCTAGGAGCCCAAAGTATGTTTTCCAATAATTCCTCCATTAGGTCTAGCTCTAGCTCTAGCTCTATCTGTTTCGGGTCGTAGACTC
The DNA here is from genome assembly GCA_963859935.3 of Lathyrus sativus. NCBI lineage: Eukaryota > Viridiplantae > Streptophyta > Magnoliopsida > Fabales > Fabaceae > Lathyrus > Lathyrus sativus. Next base: position 7,289 of record CAWUDS030000532.1, on the reverse strand, counting down.
CGACTCCTTCCCCTTCTTCGAACCCCGGTTCATATTTTTTATAGAGAAATCGTTCACTATTATAAATGATAGAAGAAAACCCATTTTGAAGCATCTTTAAGGGATTTCTTTCGGGCCGAAGAAGCAACGGCACTCCATCATTATCAAACCGACTTCCTGTCTCGGAGGGTCCCAGCAGAGCACCCTCTATTTCTAATAGCCCATGAACTAGATCAGAATCATTCTCACGGAGTCTATAAGAAGCATCATTGTTTTCATTAGGTCTGGGTACAGAAAAAAAGTCTTCAGCGACCGATCCGGCAGAACAACTCAAAAGATAAAGAAGTATAGTTAATTTCTTCATGCTTCTTCCAAGTTCGACGTACCATTTGTACAAAGAAGAATCCCCCTCCTGACATGCTGTCTTCTTCATATAGATAGATATAGGATCTATAGAGCAATTACTGAGAAGTAGATTTTGTGAAACAACCCTCCCTATCTGATAAAAAAGGATCCCATGATCCTGAATCTCTCTTATATGAGATCTAAAATTCCAAGTTTGTCTATGAAGAGCAAATCGAATTATATTAGTGTCTATAATAGATTTCTTTTGTATAATACTAATCGATAGCGCCTCATTAGTAAGTGCTACAAGATCAGGTACATTAGAACCTAGAGTTATAGACCCCAATCGATTAGTATTGAATATTTGCTTTTCCAAGTGAAATCCCCTAGTATATGAAAGAGTAAAAAAGTGCTTTCTTTGTTGTGGAATAAGAAGCCTTCGTACCTTAATGCATGTATTTAATTTATCCGTCCCTATTAAACAAGGGTCTACTTTTTCTGGAATATGAGTAGAAGCAATAACAAGATTATTGCTAGTAGAACCTTTTTCAGAATCTCTGGAAAGAGAGTTCACTAATATACCCAGCGATAAGTCATCCGACTCCTTCCTATCGAAATCATGAATGTTTGGAATCCAAATTATGCAAGGAGACATTGCTTTTACTAATTCCAATTGAATTGTGAGATAAAACCGGTCTAGTTCCTTTTCCGGTATGATATCGCTAGATACCGGATCCTCCATACTTAGAAACTTCAATCGGCTATCAAGCTTACGGTCGAAATCGTCGCTATGATCCCTTTCATAATTCTCTGGATTATAGCAACTACCCTCGTAATCCGGTAAAAGACTGTAAATGGTACCCTCTCTTTGATCAAAAAGATCGTCCTCATCATAACTCGTATCAAAACCCCTAGGAAAGTTCTCCAGGAACTTGTTTACAAATACTGTAATGAAAGGAACATAGGAGGTTGTCGCTAGAGATTTGAGCAAATAGGATTGTCCAGTTATTATAGAACCTATCACTAAAATACCCCTAGAAGGGGATAGGGCTAAGCGTAGCGAAAAGGGTTTATCATGAGATGGGAAATCCAAACAGCTAGCCCTACACGGGATTTCTGAATAAGTGATTGTCTGATAATGAGCGAGGAATACCCGTCTTTCTGCTAAGCAGGATGTATTGAACTCATAATTCATTAGATCCTTTTTATGAATGTCAATTAAATATCGTAAGTAAATTGTTCCCGGTTGTTCAATCATTTGATAACCAGAGTTATTCTTTGATAACTCATCACTATTAGTAAGACTCACTAAAATTTGATCCATCCTTTTTTCTGTCGTTAAGGTAGAGAAAGTAAGCAAGAATTCTCTTTCTTTATCAGCAATTAAATCACTATTCGCGATCCAGGATTCTATTTTATCAGAAATGCAATCACTATTCATGTTTTTTCTTTTTTTTATCAATGAATAGATTTCTTTACTTGTATGACTTAAATGTCTCGTATTTTTCAAAAACGCGATTCGATTGATGGGATTTGGTAGAATCCTTATGAACTTCATGAGATTAAAACCTTCACCCCTTGGGACGCCAGAAGGCGAACCTCGTCTTTCTTCTCGAAAATTTTCGAATTGTTTTAGAGCCATTCGAAAAATATACTGTAACCAGAAATATTTTTGTTCTGATGTACCATACCTATCCAGAAGTTTTTTCAATTCAATGATGTAGGATGGAATCATCAACGATTTGACCTGTTCGAACTCTGTCTGTAACTCATTAGAGAATCGAGAAACAAAGGAAAGATGTGTATGAACTAAATATCCAGTAATAAGAAGAAGTAAAAGGATTGAAAACAGGAACTCCTCAATATTTAGTGATCTCAGATGTGTCGATATGAATGGTGACTCATTATTTGTGTGAAGAAGATCTTTTTCGTACACCTCTACAAGAGACTTATGTAAACACTTACTCCAAATCTCACTTATACGATTCCGTTGTCCAATACCCAGTTTTTTCCGAAGAATTGCCTTGGCTCCATGGATAAGATTAGGCAAAATAGATAACATTTTTTTCCATTTAGGACTCTTCTTTAGTATCACAAATAGGTCTGAAAAAGTATGTATAAATAGTAAAAGTAGATTTTTTTGCCCTGTCGTGGTAAGGAGCGACGGTATTATATACGGGTACAATGGCTTCAATTTGGAGAGAACGGTTGAAAAACTACTCTTTCTTTGAAAGTTTCTATACATCTGCCCTTTTTTAAGGAATTTTTTTAGAGGTTTTTTTTTCCTCTTTTCGGATGGTAAAAATTCCTCAGAATATAGAGTATATGAATATAGAGTATATAGAGTGTCACGCAAATCAGTGTCAAGCAAATCTATGTTTAAATCGAAATCCAAATACGTATGCAACTTTTTCCATTTTGGATCAGACAGATTAATAGCGGAAAGACGATTACAATAAGTTCTTTCAAAATTCACTATTTCTTCCTCTGTTAGAGGTGTTCCAGAAATGTCCGCAATAGCTCTAGGACCGCGAGTTGGAAAATGGAAAGATTTGTACAAGTCATATCCGTCATCACCACTTTGCGGAAAATTATTTAATATGTTAGAGACCTCTAACTCGCTTGGTGAAATAGTATCTCTGTCCAAAAAAACATGTTTTTTTTTCCCGTCGCCAAAAGAAAATATTTTCTTTCGACTGAACAAGACATTGAGGAATTGTTCATACAAAAAATCATAATTACAGGACCTTTCCCCATAAAAAGAGAATCTTTTCTTACAATCGAAATCTTGATTATTCAAGAATCGAAGTCGATTTACTTTATAAAAAGAGGAAATCAATGAACTTCTATGAAAACATTTCACAGGATTCAGCCAATTGTCTTGATTTGCTATCTGATTGATCAATAATTTCGATTTTTGAGAAGTATAATAGTCATCCAATAATAGGGCTTTCTTTTTTTTCAAATGAACCGTTTGCAGACCCATTGATTCTAACAACTGATTCCCGAGTGCATCATTCATACGTTTCAATTCATCCATATGGATCTGAGACCTATGAACGGGCATACTCCCAAAACTCACCAAGAAAAAAGGAACTGAGTTAGAGAAAAAGGGAAGAAGCTTGGACAAAAACAAACAAAGTGACTTAGAAAAATTTTTTTTGTCGATAACCTCAGACCAATCAATCGAATATGCATTCATATGTAATCGATCGAACACTACTTGAAAACGGCTATTCTCCTCAGAAATGAAATGGTCCAAATGTTCCTGGAAATTCTTGCTCCCCTTGGACCATTTGTATTTATCTGTATTTGGATCCTTATTCACGGATCTCTCGGTTCGATAAATAAAAAGAAGAGGATCAAAGCATTTCTTCTGACTCTTTTTCCAATTTGAGAAACGTTGATTGATCATGTGTTTCCTTAGAGGTATATGATTATGAATATCATTTTCATACCTTTTAATTACATATTCTAAGTTGCGATTGAATCGATTACCTTGAAAAGAATTCCCACAAGAGGTCTGGACCCATTTTTTTATGATCTTTGGATAAAAAGATTCATTCGCTTCGTAAAAAAGCCGAGGCAGAACCAATAAAGATTTCTTTTTTGATTCATCCCTGGAGTTGAATACTTGATTTACAAATTGTTTATCATCAATTTTCGACAAATCAATAGAAAAAGAGAATCCATTATGATACACCAGATCCGGCTTAGTTATTGAGAGATTGAATAGATTTGCCATTTCTTGAAATCTCTCTTCTGATTGAAAATCGCGATGTAACAAGTACCCCCCCCTATTCTGGTCATGGAATAGATCAAATAAACCAAAAACTAGCTTTTTGTTCAAGAATGAAATATGATTTGGAACTGTCAAAAGTTTCTCCTTTGCAACCCTATCACATCCTCTATCGGATGAAATAGGATGAATTGAGACATTATTTTGTAAATACATGATTATCTTAACTATATTGGCTATTTCTTTATTTTCCGATTGCCTCGAAAGAACAAAAGAAACATCTTCTTCTTTTTTAAATAATTTTATATCTTGAGCGGACTTCTCAGTAGGATTCAAATCCAGATGAAGTTCTGACCATCTGTCGCCGAAAAAAGAGCAATTATCTCTCTCAGATATATTTTTTTCTTTTGGACCAGACAGGAGCGGAACAATCAACCTAGTCATGACCAACCTATTGATATTGAACGAATCTTTTGAGTCTTCCAATGGATCATTCCCGGATCCAATGGAATTGATTTGTATAGGAAGAAGCCCTGTCAAATAAATATTTTTTTTTTCGATCATCTTTCGATTGTTAATACGATATATAAGGATCGCTAGTAGAAATAAGACAAAATTCTTGATCGTGAAATATCTTGTTAAACCGCGTGAAACTAGGATACTCCAAATTCTGGAGTCTAAGAGTTTGATAAAACTCTCTTGATGGAAAAAAATGTGAATGACAGATATGACTGAATGGAATTGTGTCCAGGAATCTGAGAAATAGGAAGAATTCTTGCTCTCTCTAAAAATGTCTCGCAATTCTAAAATCCAAATGTCTAAGTCATTTTTCTTCGTTTGATTCATATATCCCCCTTTATTTAAAAAAATTAAAAAAATTTGATGTATTTTTTTTATCGATTGTTTTTTCTATTCTATTTATTTCTCTTTTCTCTATGTATTTATTTATATCTAAACTGAGATATATCATCATACCAGCAACTTGATTTGCTATTTCACTCTCAATCTCTTGCCCTAAAAAAAGGATTCTGTCGTAAAAAAGTTGATGGTATAAGTCAACCCAAGTAGCTTCATCCTCGCCAGGAATTTGAAAGGCTACCTTTGGAACACCTACTGGCATAAAAAAATGATGAAGTTGTCTGACACCAGCATGTTACTTTGATGTCAAATTGTGCAGATTATAGATATTTATCTATGATCTATATATCTATTTTATTTTCGATTCCGAAAAGAATATGAAATTCAGAAAATAATATGAATATTTTAATCTTCAAGTTTTTCGTTTTACTATGTATATCATATTAAGTATAAGATATAAGCTTTTTCCAATAGAAGAAGTTTGACCCCTCCCATTAATAATTCCCATTATTAATGTTTTCGTTTTCTTTATTGGTGGGGTCTTATATATTCCATTTTCATGTGCCTCACAACCCGAAAGAATTCGGGGGGAGGGGTCATTTCGTTTTTTGATCTAGAATGAATAGTTTCAAGAGATGAGAGAATTCAGAATACCCACTAGAAATACTAATCCAATCCATAAGGATGTAGCGGAAAAGACAACATTTTTGTTACTTGACCAACCATCAGGAGAAGCAAATACAACAGGTACACTAATTAATAAAATGGATGAAGTAACAATTAATGCAAAAACAGCTAATTGAAACGCAATAGTCATGTTTATAATCCTCTAATTTACCAACAAAAGAACTATACCATTTGATCCCCCAACCCCTTTTCTTTTGATTTGACCCCTTCCAAAAATAAATAAAAAACACATTCTCATTATGGGGGGTTTTATCATGAATCCATTGATTTTAGATGACACTCCTTATTGAGGCATGAATCGAGGGGTAGTTTTTTTTTTTTTTACTTCACAAAAGAGCATGCTGGATCATGAATATATAATATATAATATATATGGATAGAGAACTAGACCAATAGATTCACACTGGATATCTTTATCATAGAGAAAAGGGTATTAATTTGTATGGTCATGTTCTCTTGAGTGGAATAAAGATAAAATAGAAATTAGCTTTTGGAGAGATGGCTGAGTGGTTGATAGCTCCGGTCTTGAAAACCGGTATAGTTCCAAACAAAGAACTATCGAGGGTTCGAATCCCCCTCTCTCCTTTTTCTTGGCGAATGGATTTTTTTCTTTTATTGATTTAAATTGATTTAAGTTGGCTCGGTTTTTTCGGGCTCGGCTAAGTGGTGATATAGCCGAGCCCGAAAAAAGATTAGATATAAATGAATTGAAAAAGAAAATATTTTTTCAATATGATCTCCTCGACTCAACTCAATATGTATACTAAAATCAAAGTGATTCTTACGTCAAGCATTGGATTTCATGTCTCAATTAAGAGGAGTCATGGAAAGAACAGGCTCCAAATCTCTATCAATTCCTTTTTCAAATCCTGCGGCAGCTGCGCGAGCTCTTCCCGCGTGCCATAAATGACCTACGAATAGGAAGAATCCTAGAACAAAATGAGAAGTAGCTAACCAACTTCTAGGAGAGACATAATTGACTGCATTAATTTCTGTAGCTACGCCACCCACGGAATTTAAAGAACCTAAAGGAGCATGAGTCATATATTCTGCGGAACGACGTTCTTGCCAAGGCTGTATATCTTTTTTCAGTCTACTCAAGTCCAAACCATTAGGACCTCTTAGAGGTTCTAACCAGGGAGCACGCAGATCCCAAAAACGCATAGTTTCTCCTCCAAAAATGACTTCTCCGGTCGGAGAACGCATTAGATATTTACCTAAACCGGTAGGCCCTTGAGCGGAGCCTACATTAGCTCCAAGACGTTGGTCTCTAACTAGAAAAGTAAATGCTTGAGCTTGAGAAGCTTCCGGTCCAGTGGGACCATAAAACTCACTAGGATAAGCAGTATTATTAAACCAGACAAAGCAACAAGCTATAAAACCAAAAACGGCTAAAGCACCTAAACTATAAGATAAGTAAGCTTCCCCAGACCATACTAGTGCACGCCGAGCCCATGCAAAGGGTTTGGTTAAGATATGCCAGATTCCACCAAGTATACAAATGGAACCCAACCATACATGTCCCCCAATTATATCTTCCAAATCGTCCACACTAACAATCCAACCTTCTCCCCCAAAAGGCGATTTTAGTAAATAACCAAATATAATGCTTGGACTAAGGGTTAAGTTGGTAATTTTTCTTACATCTCCCCCTCCTGGAGCCCAGGTATCATATATACCC
>CAWUDS030000531.1:0-24048 GCA_963859935.3 Lathyrus sativus | reverse complement strand
TCACATCTAAGAAACTAAGTTAAGAGACTACAAATGAATGGCCCATAATTTTTACATATGCATAACAATTAAAATAAAATAACCAAGCTCAGTATTGTTTATATTCATCGTATTCACATTGACTTATGGTATATCACATGTAAAAATATTCAATATGTTTCTTCACCATCCCAAACTTTTAGGTTTTTTTAAAGCTAAGCAAAATACATAATAGGCTATAGCGGATGTAAAAAATTAATTATATTTTGTTTTTATACTCCATCACAAAATTATAGATTTTTCCCCACTACAAAACAAAGTTAAAAGACTATAATCCATGACATATTTTTTATATAATATAGGTAAAAATTAAAATAAATAATCAAGCTAGAATTTATTGATATTTACCTTTTTCACATTGAACTATTGAAAATTAGATGTAAATAATTTCAATATGTTTCTTCTCCATCACGAAATTTCAGGTTTCTTCGTCACTAAGCCACAGAGTTAAAAGACTAAAAATGTATGACAAATAAATTATATTTACAAGGGTAATCACTAAAATTAAATGTTCAATCTCAATGTTAATTGTATTCACCATAATCACATTGTATTATGGTATAACAGATGTAAAAAATTTCTATATTTTTCTTCTTCTCTATCACCAAAAGTTTGGTTTCATCACGTCTAAGAAACTAAAATAAGAGACTACAATTGAATGACCCTTAATTTTTACATATGCATAACAATTAAAATTAAAATAACCAAGCTCAATATTGTTTATATTCATCGTATTCACATTTACTAATGGTATATTACATCTCAAAATTTTCAATATTTTTTTCACCAACCCAAACTTTTAAGTTTTTTTATCGCTAAGCAAAAAATATAATAGGCTATAGCATATGTAAATAATTAATTATATTTTATTTTTATACTCCATCACAAAATTATAGATTTTTCCCCACTAAAAAACAAAGTTTAAAGAATATAATCCATGACATATTTTTTATATAATATAGGTAAAAATTAAAATAAATAATCAAGCTAGAATTTATTGATATTTACCTTTTTCACATTGAACTATTGAAAATTAGATGTAAATAATTTCAATATGTTTCTTCTCCATCACGAAATTTCAGGTTTCTTCGTCAGTAAGCCACAGAGTTAAAAGACTAAAAATGTATGACAAATAAATTATATTTACAAGAGTAATCACTAAAATTAAATATTCAATCTCAATGTTAATTGTATTCACCATAATCACATTGTTTTATGGTATAACAGATGTAAAAAATTTCTATATTTTTCTTCTTCTCCATCACCAAAATTTTGGTTTCTTCACTTCTAATAAACTAAGTTAAGAGACTACAAATGAATGGCCCATAATTTTTACATATGCATAACAATTAAAATAAAATAACCAAGCTCAATATTGTTTATATTCATCGTATTCGCATTGACTTATGGTATATTACATGTAAAAATATTCAATATGTTTCTTCTTCATCCCAAACTTTTAGGTTTTTTTAAAGCTAAGCAAAATACATAATAGGCTATAGCGGATGTAAAAAATTAATTATATTTTGTTTTTATACTCCATCACAAAATTATAGATTTTTCCCCACTAAAAAACAAAGTTAAAAGACTATAATCCATGACATATTTTTTATATAATATAGGTAAAAATTAAAATAAATAATCAAGCTAGAATTTATTGATATTTACCTTTTTCACATTGAACTATTGAAAATTAGATGTAAATAATTTCAATATGTTTCTTCTCCATCACGAAATTTCAGGTTTCTTCGTCACTAAGCCACAGAGTTAAAAGACTAAAAATGTATGACAAATAAATTATATTTACAAGGGTAATCACTAAAATTAAATGTTCAATCTCAAAGTTAATTGTATTCACCATAATCACATTGTATTATGGTATAACAGATGTAAAAAATTTCTATATTTTTCTTCTTCTCTATCACCAAAAGTTTGGTTTCATCACGTCTAAGAAACTAAAATAAGAGACTACAATTGAATGAACCTTAATTTTTACATATGCATAACAATTAAAATTAAAATAACCAAGCTCAATATTGTTTATATTCATTGTATTCACATTTACTAATGGTATATTACATCTCAAAATTTTCAATATTTTTTTCACCAACCCAAACTTTTAAGTTTTTTTATCGCTAAGCAAAAAATATAATAGGCTATAGCATATGTAAATAATTAATTATATTTTATTTTTATACTCCATCACAAAATTATAGATTTTTCCCCACTAAAAAACAAAGTTTAAAGAATATAATCCATGACATATTTTTTATATAATATAGGTAAAAATTAAAATAAATAATCAAGCTAGAATTTATTGATATTTACCTTTTTCACATTGAACTATTGAAAATTAGATGTAAATAATTTCAATATGTTTCTTCTCCATCATGAAATTTCAGGTTTCTTCGTCAGTAAGCCACAGAGTTAAAAGACTAAAAATGTATGACAAATAAATTATATTTACAAGAGTAATCACTAAAATTAAATGTTCAATCTCAATGTTAATTGTATTCACCATAATCACATTGTATTATGGTATAACAGATGTAAAAAATTTCTTTATTTTTCTTCTTCTCCATCACCAAAATTTTGGTTTCTTCACTTCTAAGAAACTAAGTTAAGAGACTTTAAATGAATGGCCCATAATTTTTACATATGCATAACAATTAAAATAAAATAACCAAGCTCAATATTGTTTATATTCATCGTATTCACATTGACTTATGGTATATTACATGTAAAAACATTCAATATGTTTCTTCACCATCCCAAACTTTTAGGTTTTTTTAAAGCTAAGCAAAATACATAATATGCTATAGCGGATGTAAAAAATTAATTATATTTTGTTTTTATACTCCATCACAAAATTATAGATTTTTCCCCACTAAAAAACAAAGTTAAAAGACTATAATCCATGACATATTTTTTATATAATATAGGTAAAAATTAAAATAAATAATCAAGTTAGAATTTATTGATATTTACCTTTTTCACATTGAACTATTTAAAATTAGATGTAAATATATTCAGTATGTTTCTTCTCCATCACGAAATTTCAGGTTTCTTCGTCAGTAAGCCACAGAGTTAAAAGACTAAAAGTTTATGACAAATAAATTATATTTACAAGGGTAATCACTAAAATTAAATATTCAATCTCAATGTTAATTGTATTCACCATAATCACATTATATTATGGTATAACAGATGTGAAAAATTTCTATATTTTTCTTCTTCTCTATCACCAAAAGTTTGGTTTCTTCACGTCTAAGAAACTAAAATAAGAGACTACAATTGAATGACCCTTAATTTTTACATATGCATAACAATTAAAATAAAATAACCAAGCTCAATATTGTTTATATTCATCGTATTCACATTTACTAATGGTATATTACATCTCAAAATTTTCAATATTTATTTGACCAACCCAAACTTTTAAGTTTTTTTATCGCTAAGAAAAAAATATAATAGGCTATAGCATATGTAAATAATTAATTATATTTTATTTTTTTACTCCATCACAAAATTATAGATTTTTCCCCACTAAAAAACAAAGTTTAAAGCATATAATCCATGACATATTTTTTATATAATATAGGTAAAAATTAAAATAAATAATCAAGCTAGAATTTATTGATATTTACCTTTTTCACATTGAACTATTGAAAATTAGATGTAAATAATTTCAATATGTTTCTTCTCCATCACGAAATTTCAGGTTTCTTCGTCAGTAAGCCACAGAGTTAAAAGACTAAAAATGTATGACAAATAAATTATATTTACAAGGGTAATCACTAAAATTAAATGTTCAATCTCAATGTTAATTGTATTCACCATAATCACATTATATTATGGTATAACAGATGTAAAAAATTTCTATATTTTTCTTCTTCTCTATCACCAAAAGTTTGGTTTCTTCACGTCTAAGAAACTAAAATAAGAGACTACAATTGAATGACCCTTAATTTTTACATATGCATAACAATTAAAATAAAATAACCAAGCTCAATATTGTTTATATTCATCGTATTCACATTTACTAATGGTATATTACATCTGAAAATTTTCAATATTTTTTTCACCAACCCAAACTTTTAAGTTTTTTTATCGCTAAGCAAAAAATATAATAGGCTATAGCATATGTAAATAATTAATTATATTTTATTTTTATACTCCATCACAAAATTATAGATTTTTCCCCACTAAAAAACAAAGTTTAAAGAATATAATCCATGACATATTTTTTATATAATATAGGTAAAAATTAAAATAAATAATCAAGCTAGAATTTATTGATATTTACCTTTTTCACATTGAACTATTGAAAATTAGATGTAAATAATTTCAATATGTTTCTTCTCCATCACAAAATTTCAGGTTTCTTCGTCAGTAAGCCACAGAGTTAAAAGACTAAAAATGTATGACAAATAAATTATATTTACAAGGGTAATCACTAAAATTAAATGTTCAATCTCAATGTTAATTGTATTCACCATAATCACATTGTATTATGGTATAACAGATGTAAAAAATTTCTATATTTTTCTTCTTCTCTATCACCAAAATTTTGGTTTCTTCACATCTAAGAAACTAAGTTAAGAGACTACAAATGAATGGCCCATAATTTTTACATATGCATAACAATTAAAATAAAATAACCAAGCTCAGTATTGTTTATATTCATCGTATTCACATTGACTTATGGTATATCACATGTAAAAATATTCAATATGTTTCTTCACCATCCCAAACTTTTAGGTTTTTTTAAAGCTAAGCAAAATACATAATAGGCTATAGCGGATGTAAAAAATTAATTATATTTTGTTTTTATACTCCATCACAAAATTATAGATTTTTCCCCACTACAAAACAAAGTTAAAAGACTATAATCCATGACATATTTTTTATATAATATAGGTAAAAATTAAAATAAATAATCAAGCTAGAATTTATTGATATTTACCTTTTTCACATTGAACTATTGAAAATTAGATGTAAATAATTTCAATATGTTTCTTCTCCATCACGAAATTTCAGGTTTCTTCGTCACTAAGCCACAGAGTTAAAAGACTAAAAATGTATGACAAATAAATTATATTTACAAGGGTAATCACTAAAATTAAATGTTCAATCTCAATGTTAATTGTATTCACCATAATCACATTGTATTATGGTATAACAGATGTAAAAAATTTCTATATTTTTCTTCTTCTCTATCACCAAAAGTTTGGTTTCATCACGTCTAAGAAACTAAAATAAGAGACTACAATTGAATGAACCTTAATTTTTACATATGCATAACAATTAAAATTAAAATAACCAAGCTCAATATTGTTTATATTCATCGTATTCACATTTACTAATGGTATATTACATCTCAAAATTTTCAATATTTTTTTCACCAACCCAAACTTTTAAGTTTTTTTATCGCTAAGCAAAAAATATAATAGGCTATAGCATATGTAAATAATTAATTATATTTTATTTTTATACTCCATCACAAAATTATAGATTTTTCCCCACTAAAAAACAAAGTTTAAAGAATATAATCCATGACATATTTTTTATATAATATAGGTAAAAATTAAAATAAATAATCAAGCTAGAATTTATTGATATTTACCTTTTTCACATTGAACTATTGAAAATTAGATGTAAATAATTTCAATATGTTTCTTCTCCATCATGAAATTTCAGGTTTCTTCGTCAGTAAGCCACAGAGTTAAAAGACTAAAAATGTATGACAAATAAATTATATTTACAAGAGTAATCACTAAAATTAAATGTTCAATCTCAATGTTAATTGTATTCACCATAATCACATTGTATTATGGTATAACAGATGTAAAAAATTTCTTTATTTTTCTTCTTCTCCATCACCAAAATTTTGGTTTCTTCACTTCTAAGAAACTAAGTTAAGAGACTTTAAATGAATGGCCCATAATTTTTACATATGCATAACAATTAAAATAAAATAACCAAGCTCAATATTGTTTATATTCATCGTATTCACATTGACTTATGGTATATTACATGTAAAAACATTCAATATGTTTCTTCACCATCCCAAACTTTTAGGTTTTTTTAAAGCTAAGCAAAATACATAATAGGCTATAGCGGATGTAAAAAATTAATTATATTTTGTTTTTATACTCCATCACAAAATTATAGATTTTTCCCCACTAAAAAACAAAGTTAAAAGACTATAATCCATGACATATTTTTTATATAATATAGGTAAAAATTAAAATAAATAATCAAGTTAGAATTTATTGATATTTACCTTTTTCACATTGAACTATTTAAAATTAGATGTAAATATATTCAGTATGTTTCTTCTCCATCACGAAATTTCAGGTTTCTTCGTCAATAAGCCACAGAGTTAAAAGACTAAAAGTTTATGACAAATAAATTATATTTACAAGGGTAATCACTAAAATTAAATATTCAATCTCAATGTTAATTGTATTCACCATAATCACATTATATTATGGTATAACAGATGTGAAAAATTTCTATATTTTTCTTCTTCTCTATCACCAAAAGTTTGGTTTCTTCACGTCTAAGAAACTAAAATAAGAGACTACAATTGAATGACCCTTAATTTTTACATATGCATAACAATTAAAATAAAATAACCAAGCTCAATATTGTTTATATTCATCGTATTCACATTTACTAATGGTATATTACATCTCAAAATTTTCAATATTTATTTGACCAACCCAAACTTTTAAGTTTTTTTATCGCTAAGAAAAAAATATAATAGGCTATAGCATATGTAAATAATTAATTATATTTTATTTTTTTACTCCATCACAAAATTATAGATTTTTCCCCACTAAAAAACAAAGTTTAAAGCATATAATCCATGACATATTTTTTATATAATATAGGTAAAAATTAAAATAAATAATCAAGCTAGAATTTATTGATATTTACCTTTTTCACATTGAACTATTGAAAATTAGATGTAAATAATTTCAATATGTTTCTTCTCCATCACGAAATTTCAGGTTTCTTCGTCAGTAAGCCACAGAGTTAAAAGACTAAAAATGTATGACAAATAAATTATATTTACAAGGGTAATCACTAAAATTAAATGTTCAATCTCAATGTTAATTGTATTCACCATAATCACATTATATTATGGTATAACAGATGTAAAAAATTTCTATATTTTTCTTCTTCTCTATCACCAAAAGTTTGGTTTCTTCACGTCTAAGAAACTAAAATAAGAGACTACAATTGAATGACCCTTAATTTTTACATATGCATAACAATTAAAATAAAATAACCAAGCTCAATATTGTTTATATTCATCGTATTCACATTTACTAATGGTATATTACATCTGAAAATTTTCAATATTTTTTTCACCAACCCAAACTTTTAAGTTTTTTTATCGCTAAGCAAAAAATATAATAGGCTATAGCATATGTAAATAATTAATTATATTTTATTTTTATACTCCATCACAAAATTATAGATTTTTCCCCACTAAAAAACAAAGTTTAAAGAATATAATCCATGACATATTTTTTATATAATATAGGTAAAAATTAAAATAAATAATCAAGCTAGAATTTATTGATATTTACCTTTTTCACATTGAACTATTGAAAATTAGATGTAAATAATTTCAATATGTTTCTTCTCCATCACGAAATTTCAGGTTTCTTCGTCAGTAAGCCACAGAGTTAAAAGACTAAAAATGTATGACAAATAAATTATATTTACAAGGGTAATCACTAAAATTAAATGTTCAATCTCAATGTTAATTGTATTCACCATAATCACATTGTATTATGGTATAACAGATGTAAAAAATTTCTATATTTTTCTTCTTCTCTATCACCAAAATTTTGGTTTCTTCACATCTAAGAAACTAAGTTAAGAGACTACAAATGAATGGCCCATAATTTTTACATATGCATAACAATTAAAATAAAATAACCAAGCTCAGTATTGTTTATATTCATCGTATTCACATTGACTTATGGTATATCACATGTAAAAATATTCAATATGTTTCTTCACCATCCCAAACTTTTAGGTTTTTTTAAAGCTAAGCAAAATACATAATAGGCTATAGCGGATGTAAAAAATTAATTATATTTTGTTTTTATACTCCATCACAAAATTATAGATTTTTCCCCACTACAAAACAAAGTTAAAAGACTATAATCCATGACATATTTTTTATATAATATAGGTAAAAATTAAAATAAATAATCAAGCTAGAATTTATTGATATTTACCTTTTTCACATTGAACTATTGAAAATTAGATGTAAATAATTTCAATATGTTTCTTCTCCATCACGAAATTTCAGGTTTCTTCGTCACTAAGCCACAGAGTTAAAAGACTAAAAATGTATGACAAATAAATTATATTTACAAGGGTAATCACTAAAATTAAATGTTCAATCTCAATGTTAATTGTATTCACCATAATCACATTGTATTATGGTATAACAGATGTAAAAAATTTCTATATTTTTCTTCTTCTCTATCACCAAAAGTTTGGTTTCATCACGTCTAAGAAACTAAAATAAGAGACTACAATTGAATGACCCTTAATTTTTACATATGCATAACAATTAAAATTAAAATAACCAAGCTCAATATTATTTATATTCATCGTATTCACATTTACTAATGGTATATTACATCTCAAAATTTTCAATATTTTTTTCACCAACCCAAACTTTTAAGTTTTTTTATCGCTAAGCAAAAAATATAATAGGCTATAGCATATGTAAATAATTAATTATATTTTATTTTTATACTCCATCACAAAATTATAGATTTTTCCCCACTAAAAAACAAAGTTTAAAGAATATAATCCATGACATATTTTTTATATAATATAGGTAAAAATTAAAATAAATAATCAAGCTAGAATTTATTGATATTTACCTTTTTCACATTGAACTATTGAAAATTAGATGTAAATAATTTCAATATGTTTCTTCTCCATCACGAAATTTCAGGTTTCTTCGTCAGTAAGCCACAGAGTTAAAAGACTAAAAATGTATGACAAATAAATTATATTTACAAGAGTAATCACTAAAATTAAATATTCAATCTCAATGTTAATTGTATTCACCATAATCACATTGTATTATGGTATAACAGATGTAAAAAATTTCTTTATTTTTCTTCTTCTCCATCACCAAAATTTTGGTTTCTTCACTTCTAAGAAACTAAGTTAAGAGACTTTAAATGAATGGCCCATAATTTTTACATATGCATAACAATTAAAATAAAATAACCAAGCTCAATATTGTTTATATTCATAGTATTCACATTGACTTATGGTATATTACATGTAAAAACATTCAATATGTTTCTTCACCATCCCAAACTTTTAGGTTTTTTTAAAGCTAAGCAAAATATATAATAGGCTATAGCGGATGTAAAAAATTAATAATATTTTGTTTTTATACTCCATCACAAAATTATAGATTTTTCCCCACTAAAAAACAAATTAAAAGACTATAATCCATGACAGATTTTTTATATAATATAGGTAAAAATTAAAATAAATAATCAAGCTAGAATTTATTGATATTTACCTTTTTCACATTGATTATTGAAAATTAGATGTAAATAATTTCAATATGTTTCTTCTCCATCACGAAATTTCAGGTTTCTTCGTCAGTAAGCCACAGAGTTAAAAGACTAAAAATGTATGACAAATAAATTATATTTACAAGGGTAATCACTAAAATTAAATGTTCAATCTCAATGTTAATTGTATTCACCATAATCACATTGTATTATGGTATAACAGATGTAAAAAATTTCTATATTTTTCTTCTTCTCCATCACCAAAATTTTGGTTTCTTCACTTCTAAGAAACTATGTTAAGAGACTACAAATGAATGGCCCATAATTTTTACATATGCATAACAATTAAAGTAAAATAACCAAGCTCAATATTTTTTATATTCATCGTATTCACATTGACTTATGGTATATTACATGTAAAAATATTCAATATGTTTCTTCTTCATCCCAAACTTTTAGGTTTTTTTAAAGCTAAGCAAAATACATAATAGGCTATAGCGGATGTAAAAAATTATATATATTTTGTTTTTATACTCCATTACAAAATTATAGATTTTTCCCCACTAAAAAACAAAGTTAAAAGACTATAATCCATGACATATTTTTTATATAATATAGGTAAAAATTAAAATAAATAATGAAGCTAGAATTTATTGATATTTACCTTTTTCACATTGAACTATTGAAAATTAGATGTAAATAATTTCAATATGTTTCTTCTCCATCACGAAATTTCAGGTTTCTTCGTCACTAAGCCACAGAGTTAAAAGACTAAAAATGTATGACAAATAAATTATATTTACAAGGGTAATCACTAAAATTAAATGTTCAATCTCAATGTTAATTGTATTCACCATAATCACATTGTATTATGGTATAACAGATGTAAAAAATTTCTATATTTTTCTTCTTCTCTATCACCAAAAGTTTGGTTTCATCACGTCTAAGAAACTAAAATAAGAGACTACAATTGAATGACCCTTAATTTTTACATATGCATAACAATTAAAATTAAAATAACCAAGCTCAATATTGTTTATATTCATCGTATTCACATTTACTAATGGTATATTACATCTCAAAATTTTCAATATTTTTTTCACCAACCCAAACTTTTAAGTTTTTTTATCGCTAAGCAAAAAATATAATAGGCTATAGCATATGTAAATAATTAATTATATTTTATTTTTATACTCCATCACAAAATTATAGATTTTTCCCCACTAAAAAACAAAGTTTAAAGAATATAATCCATGACATATTTTTTATATAATATAGGTAAAAATTAAAATAAATAATCAAGCTAGAATTTATTGATATTTACCTTTTTCACATTGAACTATTGAAAATTAGATGTAAATAATTTCAATATGTTTCTTCTCCATCACGAAATTTCAGGTTTCTTCGTCAGTAAGCCACAGAGTTAAAAGACTAAAAATGTATGACAAATAAATTATATTTACAAGAGTAATCACTAAAATTAAATGTTCAATCTCAATGTTAATTGTATTCACGATAATCACATTGTATTATGGTATAACAGATGTAAAAAATTTCTTTATTTTTCTTCTTCTCCATCACCAAAATTTTGGTTTCTTCACTTCTAAGAAACTAAGTTAAGAGACTTTAAATGAATGGCCCATAATTTTTACATATGCATAACAATTAAAATAAAATAACCAAGCTCAATATTGTTTATATTCATCGTATTCACATTGACTTATGGTATATTACATGTAAAAACATTCAATATGTTTCTTCACCATCCCAAACTTTTAGGTTTTTTTAAAGCTAAGCAAAATACATAATAGGCTATAGCGGATGTAAAAAATTAATAATATTTTGTTTTTATACTCCATCACAAAATTATAGATTTTTCCCCACTAAAAAACAAATTAAAAGACTATAATCCATGACATATTTTTTATATAATATAGGTAAAAATTAAAATAAATAATCAAGCTAGAATTTATTGATATTTACCTTTTTCACATTGAACTATTGAAAATTAGATGTAAATAATTTCAATATGTTTCTTCTCCATCACGAAATTTCAGGTTTCTTCGTCAGTAAGCCACAGAGTTAAAAGACTAAAAATGTATGACAAATAAATTATATTTACAAGGGTAATCACTAAAATTAAATGTTCAATCTCAATGTTAATTGTATTCACCATAATCACATTGTATTATGGTATAACAGATGTAAAAAATTTCTATATTTTTCTTCTTCTCCATCACCAAAATTTTGGTTTCTTCACTTCTAAGAAACTATGTTAAGAGACTACAAATGAATGGCCCATAATTTTTACATATGCATAACAATTAAAGTAAAATAACCAAGCTCAATATTGTTTATATTCATCGTATTCACATTGACTTATGGTATATTACATGTAAAAATATTCAATATGTTTCTTCTTCATCCCAAACTTTTAGGTTTTTTTAAAGCTAAGCAAAATACATAATAGGCTATAGCGGATGTAAAAAATTATATATATTTTGTTTTTATACTCCATTACAAAATTATAGATTTTTCCCCACTATAAAACAAAGTTAAAAGACTATAATCCATGACATATTTTTTATATAATATAGGTAAAAATTAAAATAAATAATCAACCTAGAATTTATTGATATTTACCTTTTTCACATTGAACTATTGAAAATTAGATGTAAATATATTCAGTATGTTTCTTCTCCATCACGAAATTTCAGGTTTCTTCGTCAGTAAGCCACAGAGTTAAAAGACTAAAAATGTATGACAAATAAATTATATTTACAAGGGTAATCACTAAAATTAAATATTCAATCTCAATGTTAATTGTATTCACCATAATCACATTGTATTATGGTATAACAGATGTAAAAATTTTCTATATTTTTCTTCTTCTCTATCACCAAAAGTTTGGTTTCTTCACGTCTAAGAAACTAAAATAAGAGACTACAATTGAATGACCCTTAATTTTTACATATGCATAACAATTAAAATAAAATAACCAAGCTCAATATTGTTTATATTCATCGTATTCACATTTACTAATGGTATATTACATCTCAAAATTTTCAATATTTTTTTCACCAACCCAAACTTTTAAGTTTTTTTATCGCTAAGCAAAAAATATAATAGGCTATAGCATATGTAAATAATTAATTACATTTTATTTTTATACTCCATCACAAAATTACAGATTTTTCCCCACTAAAAAACAAAGTTTAAAGAATATAATCCATGACATATTTTTTATATAATATAGGTAAAAATTAAAATAAATAATCAAGCTAGAATTTATTGATATTTACCTTTTTCACATTGAACTATTGAAAATTAGATGTAAATAATTTCAATATGTTTCTTCTCCATCACGAAATTTCAGGTTTCTTCGTCAGTAAGCCACAAAGTTAAAAGACTAAAAATGTATGACAAATAAATTATATTTACAAGGGAAATCACTAAAATTAAATGTTCAATCTCAATGTTAATTGTATTCACCATAATCACATTGTATTATGGTATAAGAGATGTAAAAAATTTCTATATTTTTCTTCTTCTCCATCACCAAAATTCTGGTTTCTTCACTTCTAAGAAACTAAGTTAAGAGACTACAAATGAATGGCCCATAATTTTTACATATGCATAACTATTAAAATAAAATAACCAAGCTCAGTATTGTTTATATTCATCGTATTCACATTGACTTATGGTATATCACATGTAAAAATATTCAATATGTTTATTCACCATCCTAAACTTTTAGGTTTTTTTAAAGCTAAGCAAAATACATAATAGGCTATAGCGGATGTAAAAAATTAATTATATTTTGTTTTTATACTCCATCACAAAATTATAGATTTTTCCCCACTAAAAAACAAAGTTAAAAGACTATAATCCATGACATATTTTTTATATAATATAGGTAAAAATTAAAATAAATAATCAAGCTAGAATTTATTGATATTTACCTTTTTCACATTGAACTATTGAAAATTAGATGTAAATAATTTCAATATGTTTCTTCTCCATCACGAAATTTCAGGTTTCTTCGTCAGTAAGCCACAGAGTTAAAAGACTAAAAATATATGACAAATAAATTATATTTACAAGGGTAATCACTAAAATTAAATGTTCAATCTCAATGTTAAATGTATTCACCATAATCACATTGTATTATGGTATAACAGATGTAAAAAATTTCTTTATTTTTCTTCTTCTCCATCACCAAAATTTTGGTTTCTTCACTTCTAAGAAACTAAGTTAAGAGACTACAAATGAATGGCCCATAATTTTTACATATGCATAACAATTAAAATAAAATAACCAAGCTCAGTATTGTTTATATTCATCGTATTCACATTGACTTATGGTATATCACATGTAAAAATATTCAATATGTTTCTTCACCATCCCAAACTTTTAGGTTTTTTTAAAGCTAAGCAAAATACATAATAGGCTATAGCGGATGTAAAAAATTAATTATATTTTGTTTTTATACTCCATCACAAAATTATAGATTTTTCCCCACTAAAAAACAAAGTTAAAAGACTATAATCCATGACATATTTTTTATATAATATAGGTAAAAATTAAAATAAATAATCAAGCTAGAATTTATTGATATTTACCTTTTTCACATTGAACTATTGAAAATTAGATGTAAATAATTTCAATATGTTTCTTCTCCATCACGAAATTTCAGGTTTCTTCGTCAGTAAGCCACAAAGTTAAAAGACTAAAAATGTATGACAAATAAATTATATTTACAAGGGAAATCACTAAAATTAAATGTTCAATCTCAATGTTAATTGTATTCACCATAATCACATTGTATTATGGTATAAGAGATGTAAAAAATTTCTATATTTTTCTTCTTCTCCATCACCAAAATTTTGGTTTCTTCACTTCTAAGAAACTAAGTTAAGAGACTACAAATGAATGGCCCATAATTTTTACATATGCATAACTATTAAAATAAAATAACCAAGCTCAGTATTGTTTATATTCATCATATTCACATTGACTTATGGTATATCACATGTAAAAATATTCAATATGTTTCTTCACCATCCCAAACTTTTAGGTTTTTTTAAAGCTAAGCAAAATACATAATAGGCTATAGCGGATGTAAAAAATTAATTATATTTTGTTTTTATACTCCATCACAAAATTATAGATTTTTCCCCACTAAAAAACAAAGTTAAAAGACTATAATCCATGACATATTTTTTATATAATATAGGTAAAAATTAAAATAAATAATCAAGGTAGAATTTATTGATATTTACCTTTTTCACATTGAACTATTGAAAATTAGATGTAAATAATTTCAATATGTTTCTTCTCCATCACGAAATTTCAGGTTTCTTCGTCAGTAAGCCACAGAGTTAAAAGACTAAAAATGTATGACAAATAAATTATATTTACAAGGGTAATCACTAAAATTAAATGTTCAATCTCAATGTTAATTGTATTCACCATAATCACATTGTTTTATGGTATAACAGATGTAAAAAATTTCTATATTTTTCTTCTTCTCCATCACCAAAATTTTGGTTTCTTCACTTCTAAGAAACTAAGTTAAGAGACTACAAATGAATGGCCCATAATTTTTACATATGCATAACAATTAAAATAAAATAACCAAGCTCAGTATTGTTTATATTCATCGTATTCACATTGACTTATGGTATATCACATGTAAAAATATTCAATATGTTTCTTCACCATCCCAAACTTTTAGGTTTTTTTAAAGCTAAGCAAAATACATAATAGGCTATAGCGGATGTAAAAAATTAATTGTATTTTGTTTTTATACTCCATCACAAAATTATAGATTTTTCCCCACTAAAAAACAAAGTTAAAAGACTATAATCCATGACATATTTTTAATATAATATAGGTAAAAATTAAAATAAATAATCAAGCTAGAATTTATTGATATTTACCTTTTTCACATTGAACTATTGAAAATTAGATGTAAATAATTTCAATATGTTTCTTCTCCATCACGAAATTTCAGGTTTCTTCGTCAGTAAGCCACAGAGTTAAAAGACTAAAAATGTATGACAAATAAATTATATTTACAAGGGTAATCACTAAAATTAAATGTTCAATCTCAATGTTAATTGTATTCACCATAATCACATTGTTTTATGGTATAACAGATGTAAAAAATTTCTATATTTTTCTTCTTCTCCATCACCAAAATTTTGGTTTCTTCACTTCTAATAAACTAAGTTAAGAGACTACAAATGAATGGCCCATAATTTTTACATATGCATAACAATTAAAATAAAATAACCAAGCTCAATATTGTTTATATTCATCGTATTCGCATTGACTTATGGTATATTACATGTAAAAATATTCAATATGTTTCTTCTTCATCCCAAACTTTTAGGTTTTTTTAAAGCTAAGCAAAATACATAATAGGCTATAGCGGATGTAAAAAATTAATTATATTTTGTTTTTATACTCCATCACAAAATTATAGATTTTTCCCCACTAAAAAACAAAGTTAAAAGACTATAATCCATGACATATTTTTTATATAATATAGGTAAAAATTAAAATAAATAATCAAGCTAGAATTTATTGATATTTACCTTTTTCAAATTGAACTATTGAAAATTAGATGTAAATAATTTCAATATGTTTCTTCTCCATCACGAAATTTCAGGTTTCTTCGTCAGTAAGCCACAAAGTTAAAAGACTAAAAATGTATGACAAATAAATTATATTTACAAGGGAAATCACTAAAATTAAATGTTCAATCTCAATGTTAATTGTATTCACCATAATCACATTGTATTATGGTATAAGAGATGTAAAAAATTTCTATATTTTTCTTCTTCTCCATCACCAAAATTTTGGTTTCTTCACTTCTAAGAAACTAAGTTAAGAGACTACAAATGAATGGCCCATAATTTTTACATATGCATAACTATTAAAATAAAATAACCAAGCTCAGTATTGTTTATATTCATCGTATTCACATTGACTTATGGTATATCACATGTAAAAATATTCAATATGTTTCTTCACCATCCCAAACTTTTAGGTTTTTTTAAAGCTAAGCAAAATACATAATACGCTATAGCGGATGTAAAAAATTAATTATATTTTGTTTTTATACTCCATCACAAAATTATAGATTTTTCCCCACTAAAAAACAAAGTTAAAAGACTATAATCCATGACATATTTTTTATATAATATAGGTAAAAATTAAAATAAATAATCAAGGTAGAATTTATTGATATTTACCTTTTTCACATTGAACTATTGAAAATTAGATGTAAATAATTTCAATATGTTTCTTCTCCATCACGAAATTTCAGGTTTCTTCGTCAGTAAGCCACAGAGTTAAAAGACTAAAAATGTATGACAAATAAATTATATTTACAAGGGTAATCACTAAAATTAAATGTTCAATCTCAATGTTAATTGTATTCACCATAATCACATTGTTTTATGGTATAACAGATGTAAAAAATTTCTATATTTTTCTTCTTCTCCATCACCAAAATTTTGGTTTCTTCACTTCTAAGAAACTAAGTTAAGAGACTACAAATGAATGGCCCATAATTTTTACATATGCATAACAATTAAAATAAAATAACCAAGCTCAGTATTGTTTATATTCATCGTATTCACATTGACTTATGGTATATCACATGTAAAAATATTCAATATGTTTCTTCACCATCCCAAACTTTTAGGTTTTTTTAAAGCTAAGCAAAATACATAATAGGCTATAGCGGATGTAAAAAATTAATTGTATTTTGTTTTTATACTCCATCACAAAATTATAGATTTTTCCCCACTAAAAAACAAAGTTAAAAGACTATAATCCATGACATATTTTTAATATAATATAGGTAAAAATTAAAATAAATAATCAAGCTAGAATTTATTGATATTTACCTTTTTCACATTGAACTATTGAAAATTAGATGTAAATAATTTCAATATGTTTCTTCTCCATCACGAAATTTCAGGTTTCTTCGTCAGTAAGCCACAGAGTTAAAAGACTAAAAATGTATGACAAATAAATTATATTTACAAGGGTAATCACTAAAATTAAATGTTCAATCTCAATGTTAATTGTATTCACCATAATCACATTGTTTTATGGTATAACAGATGTAAAAAATTTCTATATTTTTCTTCTTCTCCATCACCAAAATTTTGGTTTCTTCACTTCTAATAAACTAAGTTAAGAGACTACAAATGAATGGCCCATAATTTTTACATATGCATAACAATTAAAATAAAATAACCAAGCTCAATATTGTTTATATTCATCGTATTCGCATTGACTTATGGTATATTACATGTAAAAATATTCAATATGTTTCTTCTTCATCCCAAACTTTTAGGTTTTTTTAAAGCTAAGCAAAATACATAATAGGCTATAGCGGATGTAAAAAATTAATTATATTTTGTTTTTATACTCCATCACAAAATTATAGATTTTTCCCCACTAAAAAACAAAGTTAAAAGACTATAATCCATGACATATTTTTTATATAATATAGGTAAAAATTAAAATAAATAATCAAGTTAGAATTTATTGATATTTACCTTTTTCACATTGAACTATTTAAAATTAGATGTAAATATATTCAGTATGTTTCTTCTCCATCACGAAATTTCAGGTTTCTTCGTCAGTAAGCCACAGAGTTAAAAGACTAAAAGTGTATGACAAATAAATTATATTTACAAGGGTAATCACTAAAATTAAATATTCAATCTCAATGTTAATTGTATTCACCATAATCACATTGTATTATGGTATAAGAGATGTAAAAAATTTCTATATTTTTCTTCTTCTCCATCACCAAAATTTTGGTTTCTTCACTTCTAAGAAACTAAGTTAAGAGACTACAAATGAATGGCCCATAATTTTTACATATGCATAACTATTAAAATAAAATAACCAAGCTCAGTATTGTTTATATTCATCGTATTCACATTGACTTATGGTATATCACATGTAAAAATATTCAATATGTTTCTTCACCATCCCAAACTTTTAGGTTTTTTTAAAGCTAAGCAAAATACATAATAGGCTATAGCGGATGTAAAAAATTAATTATATTTTGTTTTTATACTCCATCACAAAATTATAGATTTTTCCCCACTAAAAAACAAAGTTAAAAGACTATAATCCCTGACATATTTTTTATATAATATAGGTAAAAATTAAAATAAATAATCAAGTTAGAATTTATTGATATTTACCTTTTTCACATTGAACTATTGAAAATTAGATGTAAATAATTTCAATATGTTTCTTCTCCATCACGAAATTTCAGGTTTCTTCGTCAGTAAGCCACAGAGTTAAAAGACTAAAAATGTATGACAAATAAATTATATTTACAAGGGTAATCACTAAAATTAAATGTTCAATCTCAATGTTAATTGTATTCACCATAATCACATTGTTTTATGGTATAACATATGTAAAAAATTTCTATATTTTTCTTCTTCTCCATCACCAAAATTTTGGTTTCTTCACTTCTAATAAACTAAGTTAAGAGACTACAAATGAATGGCCCATAATTTTTACATATGCATAACAATTAAAATAAAATAACCAAGCTCAATATTGTTTATATTCATCGTATTCGCATTGACTTATGGTATATTACATGTAAAAATATTCAATATGTTTCTTCTTCATCCCAAACTTTTAGGTTTTTTTAAAGCTAAGCAAAATACATAATAGGCTATAGCGGATGTAAAAAATTAATTATATTTTGTTTTTATACTCCATCACAAAATTATAGATTTTTCCCCACTAAAAAACAAAGTTAAAAGACTATAATCCATGACATATTTTTTATATAATATAGGTAAAAATTAAAATAAATAATCAAGTTAGAATTTATTGATATTTACCTTTTTCACATTGAACTATTTAAAATTAGATGTAAATATATTCAGTATGTTTCTTCTCCATCACGAAATTTCAGGTTTCTTCGTCAGTAAGCCACAGAGTTAAAAGACTAAAAGTGTATGACAAATAAATTATATTTACAAGGGTAATCACTAAAATTAAATATTCAATCTCAATGTTAATTGTATTCACCATAATCACATTGTATTATGGTATAAGAGATGTAAAAAATTTCTATATTTTTCTTCTTCTCCATCACCAAAATTTTGGTTTCTTCACTTCTAAGAAACTAAGTTAAGAGACTACAAATGAATGGCCCATAATTTTTACATATGCATAACTATTAAAATAAAATAACCAAGCTCAGTATTGTTTATATTCATCGTATTCACATTGACTTATGGTATATCACATGTAAAAATATTCAATATGTTTCTTCACCATCCCAAACTTTTAGGTTTTTTTAAAGCTAAGCAAAATACATAATAGGCTATAGCGGATGTAAAAAATTAATTATATTTTGTTTTTATACTACATCACAAAATTATAGATTTTTCCCCACTAAAAAACAAAGTTAAAAGACTATAATCCATGACATATTTTTTATATAATATAGGTAAAAATTAAAATAAATAATCAAGTTAGAATTTATTGATATTTACCTTTTTCACATTGAACTATTGAAAATTAGATGTAAATAATTTCAATATGTTTCTTCTCCATCACGAAATTTCAGGTTTCTTCGTCAGTAAGCCACAGAGTTAAAAGACTAAAAATGTATGACAAATAAATTATATTTACAAGGGTAATCACTAAAATTAAATGTTCAATCTCAATGTTAATTGTATTCACCATAATCACATTGTTTTATGGTATAACAGATGTAAAAAATTTCTATATTTTTCTTCTTCTCCATCACCAAAATTTTGGTTTCTTCACTTCTAAGAAACTAAGTTAAGAGACTACAAATGAATGGCCCATAATTTTTACATATGCATAACAATTAAAATAAAATAACCAAGCTCAGTATTGTTTATATTCATCGTATTCACATTGACTTATGGTATATCACATGTAAAAATATTCAATATGTTTCTTCACCATCCCAAACTTTTAGGTTTTTTTAAAGCTAAGCAAAATACATAATAGGCTATAGCGGATGTAAAAAATTAATTGTATTTTGTTTTTATACTCCATCACAAAATTATAGATTTTTCCCCACTAAAAAACAAAGTTAAAAGACTATAATCCATGACATATTTTTAATATAATATAGGTAAAAATTAAAATAAATAATCAAGCTAGAATTTATTGATATTTACCTTTTTCACATTGAACTATTGAAAATTAGATGTAAATAATTTCAATATGTTTCTTCTCCATCACGAAATTTCAGGTTTCTTCGTCAGTAAGCCACAGAGTTAAAAGACTAAAAATGTATGACAAATAAATTATATTTACAAGGGTAATCACTAAAATTAAATGTTCAATCTCAATGTTAATTGTATTCACCATAATCACATTGTTTTATGGTATAACAGATGTAAAAAATTTCTATATTTTTCTTCTTCTCCATCACCAAAATTTTGGTTTCTTCACTTCTAATAAACTAAGTTAAGAGACTACAAATGAATGGCCCATAATTTTTACATATGCATAACAATTAAAATAAAATAACCAAGCTCAATATTGTTTATATTCATCGTATTCGCATTGACTTATGGTATATTACATGTAAAAATATTCAATATGTTTCTTCTTCATCCCAAACTTTTAGGTTTTTTTAAAGCTAAGCAAAATACATAATAGGCTATAGCGGATGTAAAAAATTAATTATATTTTGTTTTTATACTCCATCACAAAATTATAGATTTTTCCCCACTAAAAAACAAAGTTAAAAGACTATAATCCATGACATATTTTTTATATAATATAGGTAAAAATTAAAATAAATAATCAAGTTAGAATTTATTGATATTTACCTTTTTCACATTGAACTATTTAAAATTAGATGTAAATATATTCAGTATGTTTCTTCTCCATCACGAAATTTCAGGTTTCTTCGTCAGTAAGCCACAGAGTTAAAAGACTAAAAGTGTATGACAAATAAATTATATTTACAAGGGTAATCACTAAAATTAAATATTCAATCTCAATGTTAATTGTATTCACCATAATCACATTGTATTATGGTATAAGAGATGTAAAAAATTTCTATATTTTTCTTCTTCTCCATCACCAAAATTTTGGTTTCTTCACTTCTAAGAAACTAAGTTAAGAGACTACAAATGAATGGCCCATAATTTTTACATATGCATAACTATTAAAATAAAATAACCAAGCTCAGTATTGTTTATATTCATCGTATTCACATTGACTTATGGTATATCACATGTAAAAATATTCAATATGTTTCTTCACCATCCCAAACTTTTAGGTTTTTTTAAAGCTAAGCAAAATACATAATAGGCTATAGCGGATGTAAAAAATTAATTATATTTTGTTTTTATACTCCATCACAAAATTATAGATTTTTCCCCACTAAAAAACAAAGTTAAAAGACTATAATCCCTGACATATTTTTTATATAATATAGGTAAAAATTAAAATAAATAATCAAGTTAGAATTTATTGATATTTACCTTTTTCACATTGAACTATTGAAAATTAGATGTAAATAATTTCAATATGTTTCTTCTCCATCACGAAATTTCAGGTTTCTTCGTCAGTAAGCCACAGAGTTAAAAGACTAAAAATGTATGACAAATAAATTATATTTACAAGGGTAATCACTAAAATTAAATGTTCAATCTCAATGTTAATTGTATTCACCATAATCACATTGTTTTATGGTATAACATATGTAAAAAATTTCTATATTTTTCTTCTTCTCCATCACCAAAATTTTGGTTTCTTCACTTCTAATAAACTAAGTTAAGAGACTACAAATGAATGGCCCATAATTTTTACATATGCATAACAATTAAAATAAAATAACCAAGCTCAATATTGTTTATATTCATCGTATTCGCATTGACTTATGGTATATTACATGTAAAAATATTCAATATGTTTCTTCTTCATCCCAAACTTTTAGGTTTTTTTAAAGCTAAGCAAAATACATAATAGGCTATAGCGGATGTAAAAAATTAATTATATTTTGTTTTTATACTCCATCACAAAATTATAGATTTTTCCCCACTAAAAAACAAAGTTAAAAGACTATAATCCATGACATATTTTTTATATAATATAGGTAAAAATTAAAATAAATAATCAAGTTAGAATTTATTGATATTTACCTTTTTCACATTGAACTATTTAAAATTAGATGTAAATATATTCAGTATGTTTCTTCTCCATCACGAAATTTCAGGTTTCTTCGTCAGTAAGCCACAGAGTTAAAAGACTAAAAGTGTATGACAAATAAATTATATTTACAAGGGTAATCACTAAAATTAAATATTCAATCTCAATGTTAATTGTATTCACCATAATCACATTGTATTATGGTATAAGAGATGTAAAAAATTTCTATATTTTTCTTCTTCTCCATCACCAAAATTTTGGTTTCTTCACTTCTAAGAAACTAAGTTAAGAGACTACAAATGAATGGCCCATAATTTTTACATATGCATAACTATTAAAATAAAATAACCAAGCTCAGTATTGTTTATATTCATCGTATTCACATTGACTTATGGTATATCACATGTAAAAATATTCAATATGTTTCTTCACCATCCCAAACTTTTAGGTTTTTTTAAAGCTAAGCAAAATACATAATAGGCTATAGCGGATGTAAAAAATTAATTATATTTTGTTTTTATACTACATCACAAAATTATAGATTTTTCCCCACTAAAAAACAAAGTTAAAAGACTATAATCCATGACATATTTTTTATATAATATAGGTAAAAATTAAAATAAATAATCAAGTTAGAATTTATTGATATTTACCTTTTTCACATTGAACTATTGAAAATTAGATGTAAATAATTTCAATATGTTTCTTCTCCATCACGAAATTTCAGGTTTCTTCGTCAGTAAGCCACAGAGTTAAAAGACTAAAAATGTATGACAAATAAATTATATTTACAAGGGAAATCACTAAAATTAAATGTTCAATCTCAATGTTAATTGTATTCACCATAATCACATTGTATTATGGTATAAGAGATGTAAAAAATTTCTATATTTTTCTTCTTCTCCATCACCAAAATTTTGGTTTCTTCACTTCTAAGAAACTAAGTTAAGAGACTACAAATGAATGGCCCATAATTTTTACATATGCATAACTATTAAAATAAAATAACCAAGCTCAGTATTGTTTATATTCATCGTATTCACATTGACTTATGGTATATCACATGTAAAAATATACAATATGTTTCTTCACCATCCCAAACTTTTAGGTTTTTTTAAAGCTAAGCAAAATACATAATAGGCTATAGCGGATGTAAAAAATTAATTATATTTTGTTTTTATACTCCATCACAAAATTATAGATTTTTCCCCACTAAAAAACA
>CAWUDS030000530.1:0-24144 GCA_963859935.3 Lathyrus sativus | reverse complement strand
CAATTGCATTATCAACCACAGAAGCAGAATATATTGCTGCTGCTGGATGTAGCACACAGATGCTCTGGATGAAAATTCAACTAGAAGATTATCAGATATTTGAAAGTAACATTTCTATATTTTGTGATAATACTTCTGCTATATGTTTGTCTAAAAACCCCATTTTACACTCTAAGGCAAAACATATAGAAATTAAGCATCATTTCATCAGAGACTATGTTCAGAAGGGAATTATAAATTTAGCCTTTGTTGATACAGATCATCAGTGGGCAAACATTTTCATAAAACCCCTTGTTGAAGATAGATTCAAATTTATTCTGAAAAGTATTGGTATGGATTTGTGTCCAGAATAATATTTGTCAGAAGCAAATTTTACAGATGCAAAAATGCTTAATACTCTGAAGTATTTCTTCTGATTACTTATTCATTTTCCTTAATTATTTTCTTGTGAAACTCTGAACTAACAATCCTCAGAGGATCTGAACGTTGGTTAACGTTTCATTTCTCAAGAGAATTCAGAAGCACGTGCAAGCAAACACGTGTCACTCTGAATCTGCAAAGGTGGCGTGTACACTACTGAAGAGACATTTGAGGTGAAGTTTGAATAGTGAAAATCTTGATTTTCCCCCCAAATTGTCAGAATCAATAAATGCTTGAAATGATTTTATTCTTTTTCATTAAATGCTTTGTGTGAACGTGCTTTTATCTGACTGTTGGTATGCCTATGTGTTTAGTATAAATATCACACTTCTCACCACATTCACACTTTTCACATCTCAAATTGTTTATGCATTTCTGTCTTCTCTTCTCTCTTCACAAAAACCCTAAGCGTTTGACAAACTCATCTTCAATGGCAACTTCTTCATCCACTGCTGCACAATTCCAATCTACCATGGCTGCAGTTACTTCTGCAAATATGGGTGTGACTCCATATACGACACCAAAGAGAACATTGTTAACACCTGTTGAAAAACTGGAGGTTCTTTGTGAATCAATGGTGGAATTTGATTCACTGGCTGAGAATGGGTTTGAGTTTCGCTCCATTATAGGTGCTCAAGGATGGGTGAAATATTTTGATAGACTTTTTGGACCAGTTTACCCCCTTCTAGTGAAAGAATTCTGGATCCATGCTGTTGTATACCCTAAGTTTATTTTATCTTCTGTTATGGGAAAAGAAATAATCATCACAGAAGATCTGATTAGGAAACTCATTGGATATGAGGAAACAGATGGACTATCTCACTTGGCAGTTGGGCGTGTAGATATGGATGAAGTATATGAGGAAGTGATGACTGCTGGACAAGCTTCTAATAAGTTCAAAGATCTGAAGCCTGACTACAAGATCTGGGCTAAGATTTTCATGGGATGCATTCATCACAGAGAGTCTACAAACTCTCCAGACTATGTCAACAATGAACAACTCTACTTTATGTATTGCTTAAGTCAGAGCACCAAGGTAGATCTTCCATATATTCTGTTTATGCACTTATGGAATCATATAAATGCCTCTAGAGAATATGTGAAAGAAAAAGGTCAGAAGATCAGAACTTTGATTCCTTTTGGAAGGTTAATCTCAGATCTTCTAACAGAAAATGGACTTGTAACTGCTCTATATTGTCGCTACCGCAAAAATAAGGTGCCGGCAAAACAGAAGAGTCGCCACCTTTCGTTATTTATCCCTCAGAACGGGAAAGGAAACGATCGGAAAAACCTGACGAAAAAGGTATAAGACAAGGTCGTCGCAACCATTGTCTGGGTTCGGGAGTAGGTTACGCAAGGGGAAGGTGTTAGCACCCCTCACGTCCATCGTACTCGATGGGATCCACGCTTGTTGTGTTTATCTGACGGGTTGGTTTTACTATCTACCTATCAAGGCTAGTCTGAAAAGAAAAGAAAATGACTCGGCAAAGCGTCGCACTTTATGCCTACGTATTCTCATTAAAGAATGAAAAATCATATTCAATGTAGTTCGGCTGACTACGGGTTACGGGGAAGGTGGCTCGCCAATACGTCAGTATTGTGCCTACGTACTCTCAACAGGCTTGAGAGATCAGAGCTTACATAGTTCGGGATAATTCGGATTACGGGAATTCAGATTCATCTGTTTTATCGAGTAGGGTTAACAAACAGTTCCAGCAGTTTGGCGTATGCAGCTCGACCTTTGGAGACTTAGGCGTTACCGTCTGCGGTAGAACTAGGAGTTAACGACACTCTTTTCTTTAGAAAAGCTTCCTTTGAATAATGGGCCCACGGGGCAAAAAGGTTTGAAGTTTGTTTTCTGTCTTTTACGAAAGAACTATTTTTTATGGATGTTTGCAACCAATATCGCACTAGAGACTATGACCTGAGAGTGAATGTGTCGCATGTCACCCAAAGGGTGCCATACTAAACATCCAAGCTGTCGAAAAGAAACTCTCCGACAACCTCTTCTCAGATAGCTTAAGGCTCGTAACGTATGACATCAGTTAACCTTTATTACTGTATTTTGATTTGTTTTGAGATGAAAAGAGAGAACAGGTTCAACTAAGGGGAGACTATCAAGTCCTAATGTTGTCATGTCAAGGATTCATCCTATGGTTGAGGTTTGAAACAGGTGTAGCGGTAAAAATCATGAGCGTAAGTTATTAATTAACTTAACTCAAAAAAAAAACAAGAGTCGCCACCGCACTTTTATTTTATCCAAATAAAGGAAAGGAAAAAGAGCGAACAAAACCAAAGAGTTCTAAAATAAGAACACGAGACAGAGATCGGGGTAAGGGGGTTGGTTACGCAATGGGAAGGTGTTAGCACCCAAAACGTCTATAGTACTCTATAGGAGCCCTTTGAAATATTTACGCTTTTTGGTTTGAAAGTGGTTTGTTTGAAAAGAGATTGGGGAGATGAGAAGAGAATATTTTTTTAGATTTTTGTGTTTGGAGAGACTTATCGCCTCATGCCTACGTACCCATAAAGTGCAATATGGAATCAAAACCCCGTAGTTCGTGGTACAAATGACAAAAATTTGTTGGTTTTGATTGATTTTAGATGTAAAGACAGGTCGTCATTTCAAGGAGAAAACTGCGACTATCCACCCACGAGTATTAAGACAACATTTGCGTCACATAAAGATGGAAGATTTGCTTGGATTATCAACAAGACTATCACTCAACATCAACGTGGAAAATGTCAAAGTCTTAATAATATGGGGAATAGGAGATTTACATCTCAACTATAGAAATGAATCATGTCTAAACTTTATGAAAAGTTTTAAAGTGAAAAAGTGCATAAAGGCACAAAAAGAGTTGATGAGTTTTTGTATTTTTTATGTCTTTTAAAATTGGTCAAAGCATGATTAACATTGATTGACTTTTATTAAGAAAGAAACAAAGTTTTTAAAAATCACTTGACGAAAGTCAAGGTTTTATTGCGAAAGCGGTTTTGAAGTTTGAAACCAAGAAGGTTTTGAAAG
This sequence comes from Lathyrus sativus, assembly GCA_963859935.3. Classification (NCBI taxonomy): domain Eukaryota; kingdom Viridiplantae; phylum Streptophyta; class Magnoliopsida; order Fabales; family Fabaceae; genus Lathyrus; species Lathyrus sativus. The sequence continues at coordinate 20,696 of CAWUDS030000530.1, read as the reverse complement.
AGGGAGAAAGTTTTGAAAATTTAAGAAGGGGAGGAGATGAAGTGACTATCCTACAAAACAAAATAAGAGCTAGAGGTAAGAAAGATCTAACCGACTTGTAGCACACTCCAAAGCAAGCAAAAAGAATTCCATCCGATTTAAAGCATAAGCTAATGAGCGAGCCAAATAAAGGCTAAGATCCACAATACTCCAAGCATAGGAATGAGAACCCTAATTCTAAGTCCAAAGGTCCATAAAGTCCAAGGTCTAAGAGTAGTCCAAGAGCATAACCACAAAATTAATAGCACCAAATTTTTTAGATGTTTTATCCTTTATTAATGTTTTGAACAAAGTATGGTCCAAGTGGACAAAAGAAAAATGACATAAACATAAACAAAGATATGGTATGAAATGATAAAATGGAAGCATAAAAGTAAAAAATAAGGAGTAAGAAAAGAATATAAACAAAATTAAACAAGGATATTGTTAGTGAATTAGTAGTTAGTGGTTAGAACATATGATCAATGATGATTAATTCTTGCACTTAGACCAAGATTAATGAAAATTCATTAGAGGGTTGATAGAATCAAAGCCTCCTAACAATGATTTTCATAGGTATTGGAGTTAAGACAAGCAACTAAACATACTTGGACTTTTAAACGTAAGTTTGAGCCACGAATGATCATTTTTCGATTAAGGGACAATTTAGCGCTATGTTAAGCAATCGTAATCGGGTTTATGTAGAAACCACGACTATCTGAGGCCGGTCAATAAAATGTTAGTGTTAATACATGTTAGAGAAATGATATATAAATCACTCTCCTAAAACATGCCACACAAAAAGAAAAGAGGTGGTGATCTCATCATAATCAAGATTTTTCATCAATTAATCAAAGGTAATCTATCACTATTCCAAAGTAAGGAGAATTATCTCAATGATTATTCGTCCATAGTTTTGAAATAATGAAGATTAATCAACCTTGATAATCAACAATCTATGATCCATAGATTTCATCGATCAAAAGAAAAATAAGAAGAAGAACTAAAATGAAAAGAAACCACAATTTGGATCTTAAATCGATTAAATCATCATTAATATCAATCACCTCTTTTGGTGGATAAAATCGACACCCAAAGTCCATTGAGATTGATGAGATCTTATCAAAATTTAAAATCCAAAACAACCAACAATTAGCTCAAAACAAAAGTTTTTAAATAAATTTTTTAAGAGCTCTTTTAAAAAAAACTATTTAAAATATTAACTAGTAAAAAAAAGAAATAACAAAATAAAAGGAATAAAGAAAAATATATTTAAAATAGTAAAGAAAAACGAAAAGGAAAAAGAGAAATAGAAAACCAAAACATCAGAACAACTTTCTTCTTCAAAACTTCACGCGACACCGTTCACCATGGCTATGGATTCAAGCTCAAATCAAAGCGACGGGATGCGAAACTAACACGGTTGTGATCGGAATCAAAAGCTCTTCACAACAGTATAAACAATTCAAGGAAATATGCAATGACGAACTCGAATCGAGAAAACGAAATCCATTGAACTACCTTCAAAATCACAGGTAAGAAATCAATCCAAACTTCTTCTTGATTCTCTTCTTCTTCTGAACGAATCTCTGGTTGAATTTGTATCAATTGAAGTGAAATTGGTGGAAGGAAGTAGGAGAAGAAAAGTGAACGAAGGTTTTTTTTTGGTAGTGAGGAATTTGAGGAAGAAAATCAGCAGAGGTTTTTTGGCTTAAAAGCTTGAGAAAATGAGTGAGAGATGAATTGTATTTATAGATGAGAGTGAGTGAAAAATGATGTGCCGTTTGTGAGATTTTTTTCTGCGTTTTGGGATGCAAGTTATGTGTGACCTGTTGTGATATTTTTTCATGTCGTTTTTACTCTTTTTCTTTCAGCTCACTTAGGTGACGTGGATGGCCACTTTTTGCAATTAGCTCATGGCTTAAGAACAACTCTAAAAGCTTGTGGGGTCAGCTTGGAGTGTAACATGGCTGAGATTATATTCACATGGCTTGCAATATGGCTTGGATAAGTGATGAATTGTTTCCTCAGCTCAACCTCAATTTCGAGCCATTTTCGCTCTGTTTTCAAGTACGTGATGTGGATTGGCTCTCGTGGCTCAATTACGGTTCGGCTTCAATTTCATTTGCATCAACTTCAGCCTGTTTAATATGATCTGCTCCTCGAGAATGACCTTTGAAGGCCTCTTCCTTATTTACAGTAACCTGGGAAACAGAACTCTCATTTACTGCACCATCATTTTTCCATCTGGGTAACCTTGAATAGGCATTTGAATCCTCCTCGTCCTTCAAATGATTGATTTGATCAGAAAAATAAGAATCAGCTTCAGCTGCTTGAGATTGCCATCTCTCTATGGCAAGATGATCTTTTACTACCCCATCACCAGCTGTGTCAATCCAAGCTTTTGTATATAGATTACTGTCCACAGCAGCACTTTCTCCTGAGCGCTCTCCGAAATTCAAATGGCTGGCAATCTCATTTGAATGACTCCTCTGTGAGAGATTGTCAACCGGTATTTTAGAACTATCAAGATTAACACAAGCGGTGGAAAAATCAACAGACCATTCCCTAACTCTGCAATTCCTAGAATCGATCTCAGAAACACAATCCTGCCTTCCGGAAAAAAAAACCACCTGGCAACTTTTTCTACTATCAATCTCATCATTTTGTGAATACTGCTCTCGTCTAGCAAATTTATGGAATGAGGGTATCTTCGGAAGCTGTGACAGTGTACTGCACCTAGCTTCTGCAGCAGCCTTTTCTTCTTCAGACATAGCATAGCATTTATTTTCCTCCTTAGTAACTATTTTGTCTGTTGAACCTAGGGACCTGGAAGAACTGACTTCATGCCTTAAGTCACATGCTGATTGTTGTCTTCCTTGTTTGCTGTGCAATTTCCTCGCGTGTGTGGTGGAAGGAATTTGGTAAAAGAAGTACAGAAAATATTAGGTGTCCTCCAATGTGAGCCTCTGCGTCTGAATGTAACATTACTTTTAGGAGTTGCATGAGAAGAGATTCAAGAAATCCCTGCTGCAAACGTAAGTTGGCCAATACTGAAGTGAGTGCTCGAGCAAGGACAACACGCTGCTTCTCACCACCACTTATAACTCCAAGTATTATTACAGAGAGAATTAATTAAAGAAACTACTGGCTTGCTACAAAATTTTGAGCATGCAGAATTCTTTCATTTCAGTTTTCTACAGTTTTCAGCATTTTATATTATCTTTCTGAGGTGGGCAAACAACAAAACAACTCCATAAATGGAGCACATGTATGACTAACGCCCAAGTTTAGAAAGGAGCTGACGTTATCTAGGAGTTTCTTCATCAAAAATATAGGTCAAAGGTGATACAAGAACTCTGCTGCCTCCAATCTCTCTCAATTATTGAATAGACTTGTACAATGCCTTCTTGGGCATACATATGGTTATGGCATAGTAGTCTGCTGCTACCTTTCCGTCGCGCTTGCTGAAAACTGGACTTATAGTGGGCCCCTGCAGCCCAGATAATGATGGTTGGCTCAGTATTCTCTCAGCCACTTCTTCTGCACTACTTCCTCTCATATTGTCAGTAAAGTTTGGGTCATAACTAAGATATGCTAGTGCCAGATGAAGAATTTCATCACAATAAACAGAAATGTCCCTTGGACACCTTAGGAGAAAGCTTTCTAGAGCCTGTAAACTGTACTCACGAAGCTCTTCATCATTTTCTGAGGCAGTAGTACAATAGTTAATTAGGACTGGAACTGTATCTCCAAGATGGGGCCCAAATCGGTAGCCAACTGCTCGACTTATAGCACCAATCATTTGTATATTTGTACGGGTCATATCAGACTTGACAACTTTATATTTCAATTTGGTAACAACTTCAACTGTTGCCCTTGCCAATAAATCATCTGACAAACTTGAAGAAAGAGATGCAAGGCATACAACAGTCTTCTTACGCACAGTAGCTTGGTTAGAATTCAACTGCGAAAGCAGGGAACTTAACAATAGTTCATGGTCGGCCGCCATTAGATTCCCAAATTTATGAAGGACGTCACATAAAATATCCAGGCATTCACATTTAATCTCTGTGCTCATATCTTTGCCAGTAATTCCTTTAATCAATTGTGGCGAGAGAAGACAAAGAATAGATTGTGCAAGGGGTTGAGTAGAAACTTCAGCAACAACAGTCTTCAAAGCTATGCTAGCAGTGTCTCGATGTTGATCCTTCCCATTTAGTATTTTCTCGCATAATTGACTGCTCATTTCCACAACCCTTGCCTCATTCATCTTTCTCACTAATGGAGCAAGGCATTTAACAGCAAGTCCAGAAACATCACCAGCAGCATCATCAAGCTGTTGTATAATGATATTTTTCAATTTAACTTCAAGATCAGCATCAGCCCTAAATGTAGGTTTGCTCAACTCATTAAGCAAATCAGATGTGGCCATATATCTGTAATCTTTATCCTTCCCAGTCATCTTTTCAAGTATACCAGGTAAAGCAATGTTCGTCATTTTTGACGCACGGAAGCGGAACCCTAGCGCGAGAGTGGATCAGAAGTCGGAAGTGGAAATCGATGAAGAAAGATGCGGAATGAGTTCTCGTTGTTGTAGAGTTGGAACTTGGAAAGCAAATGCGACCCTCACTATTCACTCTTCCTTTTGCCTTGAGATCCTTTTATATTGATTTGCATGCTGCTGCACAAATATTTGGTGTTAAAGATGCTTCTGAGGCAACTTCCTGAGCCTTAAGCAAAAGCTGCGGCTGCCATGCCAAACGCAACGCTAGCGGCTGACGGATTGGACCGCAAAATTTCCTTGAGCTTTGACTACATGTGACTGCGGCTGCTGAAGAGGTTAAAATTGTTTGATCCGACATGACGACAACTTCTTCCTTTAGTTTTGCATTGCATCATGGTGTTCAGAAAATGAGCCAGATTGGAGCATCTCTGATGAAATTATCCTTCTACATATATTACTGCACAAGGTTGGACTAAATAGTGGCATCCCAAATTCCAAACTCAACGGAACCCATTCGTACTTTACTTCAGAAGATAACTGATCTGACTCGTTTCCAATAAATAATTTCAAAACTCGAATATAACCAACTGTCCACAATTCCATCTTGTCTGACAAATTCGTCAACAGAGAATTCAGCTTCGAATTTTCTTCCTAGTCCTCCTATTGTGGTACTGTCCCAGAACCATATAAGGGCTTTCTCACAACCAGCCAATGGAGCAGGAAGCAAGCACATACATTGTCCTTTCATCAGAACAAATGACAGAGGCCCACTAGCTGCAGTTGAATACAATACCAATTTCATCCAAGGACTCATAGAAGAATATGTGGGAGGACCAAAATGAACTAGACCTGTGGGTCTAGGAAGAATTGAGGAATGGGAAAGAGGCACTATGGACACGAGTATATCATAGTCACGAAGAAACAGGCGGTTAAGAGTTGCTGGTGCCAGAGAAGCCAAGCTTTCAGACCGGAGAATGTCTACACGATATCTCTTTATCTTTTATATTTCTGTTCCAACACTTGACCCTTCAACTTCTACTAGTTTACCGCCATCTTCCAAAGTAATAGAATGGACTCCATTAGCCATACTACTAGGAATAAGTTCTGAATAAACAGAAGTCTCTATTACATTCTTCTCTGATTCAAAATTTTCTAAATCATCAGTATTTATTACAGTTTTCTCCAACACTAGAGTTGCTTGATCTGTCAGCCAAAGACCCTTCAGGTTCAGCTATCATAGAACATGACTTATCATTGATTGAGGAAGTCGTACCCAGTTTATCTATAAGTTCCTCTTTTTTTTTTTTTTTGTTGGCAGGTATTCCACCTGAATGCAGGCATTCTAACACACAACGCAGACTATACGCATGATTTGTAAATTCCTGTAGTTCTCCCTCAAATGAAACGGCATGGCCATGATTTGAAACAAGAAAACTACATGTCTTTTGCAGTACACTCTTGAACTCAAAGAGCTCATTATATGATTGCTTAAGTTTCTCACTGTTAGAGTTCATTTCAATTATCTCATGTTCATGCTCAGCAAGATGCACTTCTATATCCTCCAAGTATGTATCTGATTGCAAGCCAGAACTGGGAGACATTATACCAGCTTTATTGATCTGATCCAACAGGAATCGTAGCTTTCTTGACATTTCTGCACAAATGTTCTCTGGAAGGGACTTTTTTCAGCATTTAAGTCACGAAATTGAAGAAGATCGAGTTGGCCTAAATAGGTGATGGCTCGGTGAGCGGACTCGGCAGACAAAATCATATTGTTCCCCTTAAAATCTAGAACCAGTAGTTGATCAAAATTATACCCAAGTTTCAATACTGACTTCATTAGAGTAGCTTGCCCATGAATTTCTGCAGAAGGTCAAGTAGACTGGACTGTTGTTTCTCTATTTGGTGTAACTAGTTACATATCAAAGACAATCCTTCAATCATCATTTATTGTACCGAGCATGACACTAAAAGTAAACTCATTCCGCTCTCAACATCCACCCGCAACAAATTGAACACGCTAAAAGTCTCTTCTGGTAAACATTTGAAAGCATAGCAAGAAATCAATACTTTCCACAAACATCTCGCCATTTTAGATTATCCAAAGTGTTTTTCTTCAGCAAAGCAAACTCCCACTGGGCTTGTACTACTTCCGTAGCAGCCCCAAGCAGTAACTTATCATGACATTGAGCAACATTAACATTTGAAGTCCAGAACACCAACTCAGCAAGTCAATTTCCAATAGTGATAAAAAATATCAAAACCAATCAAGGACGTGGAACTTTGAATTTAAAATACCAATATGAAATAAAAACACAAGTAGATACTCTTTCCCCATGTCCCATCTCACCATCAAGCATCATACTCTTAGTTTTCATGTGGACATTTGTGATTGGACTTTGAATTGTGACAATCATCTTGTCTTGTTAAACTCTTGACAACCTTCAATCATGCTTTAAAATCACTTGTAAATGGCACACTTGAATGAGCACTTTGGACTTGTATCCTAAAACAAACATCTTGATTGAACATCCACCAAACCTGACTTGTACAGACAAAATTCTGAATCTTTGATTAAAACTGGGCCAAACTTCTCATAGAACACTGCTTGAAAGCTTGATGAATTGTGATACAGGACAACCTGACCTTGAACAAACACATTGCCTGAGAAAATAGCCCACTGCCGCAAACAATTTACACTTAAAGAAATCTCTTGATAGTTTGACCAAGATGAGGTCAAACGTCCATCTGATTTAAACTTGAATGAATGTCTTTGCCATCAATCTCCCTGCAAAACCCTAAACACACAGAGAAGAAGAAACAAAAAATATTTTTGGTATTTTGATTAGATGTTAGTAAACAGAAACAAACAAAAAGAAAGTAAGAAACCCATAAGGGTGCGAAAGCTAAAAAAATATAACCTTGTTTGTGGAATGATATGCCAATGAAATGTGGGATCTTAAGGGTAAAAATTAGGGTATTACAGCTGCCCCTATTTAAGATTCTTCTATCCGGAGATATGAAGATTGACATCTTTGTCTCGACTAGATAGAAGAGACTTAAATATAACAATTAACCCAATTTTTAGCCCTAAGAGACCACAAAATGATATGATTATGCTAATGATATGCGAACATAAGACTTCTGTGGGGAAATAATGCCACAGGAGACAAACAAAAGCTCGGGAGAAAAAAGAGAGACTCCACATGAGAAAACAAAAGAGCAAGATCCTATTCCGATAAGGGAAAAGAAGCGACTCAACGGGGAAAGAGATACCAACTGCCAGTTACTGGGCGAAGATATTCGAACCGAAGAGAATAGGTAAAAAACTTTCTACCGGTTACTGAGTAGAAAATAAGTGCAAAAACACAAGAGAATTGTTATCTACCAGTTACTGGGTAGAAAACAAAGAAATGTATTACTTATTACCAGTTACTGGATAAAAAGTAATCCACTCGTTGAGATATAATCAACTACCTGTTACTGGGTAGGAAAAGAAGCAACGCCAACTACTGGTTACTGAGTAGTTTAGCGAGATTAATAAACTTAAATGAAAGGGGTTACCATCTATCGGTTACTGGATAGGGTAAACAACATGTCAACTACCTGCTACTGGGTAGGACGGACTCGACTACCTGTCACTGGGTAGGAGAAAGAGATATATCATTAGCTACTTGTTACTGAGCAGCTCCAAACACACAACAAACTTCTCAAATAAAGAGACAACCATTTGTTGGAAAAAGATATTAACAACTCTGTCGGGGATCTTTAAAAGAGATACGAGCAGGTTGAACCATGCAATAGAATTCTCATCGGGAGTTATTCCACAGAAATTCCAATTGACAGAAAAGCTGGTCGGATAAAGATCCATCATTTCACAATAAACTTCTCTGTTGAGGATGAACTAGAGAAATGTTATTTATTGCGAAGGTAAATTTCTGGAGATTACACAAGCTTCTCAAATAAAGAGGCTTCCACATGAAGTTGCATAAGTAATTACCAAGAGAGTGTTATCAAAACACTACTGGGAAAATCAAATCTTCATCTTCTGACGAGGATCAATAACAGATTCCTGCTGAGGAAAATAAATCCTCAAAACTACCTTCTCTTCATCCCGGTTTCACAGCCCAGGGAAAACCAAAGTAACTGCTGCAAGAGACCAAAGTTCAATCCAGGAACAAACTGGAAAGAAACGGTCAAACAAGACTCGACCCAATGAGGAAATAACTCAACTGAGGAACAATTCCATCCAGATAAAAGCTGGGGAGGAAAGCTAAACAAAACATCTTCCACGAGGCATAAACTCAGTGGGGAATTAAAAATGATAGGTATTTTCTGCTTAGGGGTCGACACTCTAATGAAGAGAGAACACACGCATTCTGCGATATAACATCATCGGGAAAAGGGAAATACCAACAAAAAATGCAGGATGTACAATGCAACAAAGACATGCTATGCTCAACCAAAATGAATGCGCATGCAATGAGTATGAATATGCTGATAAATCAGACAAAAATGGAAAACAGAGGGTGAACACAACACCACAACACCACTGAAATACTCGGCTAATCTCTGCAAGTTAGAGATATCATTGGAGATCGTGCTGGGGATCAACAACAGAAAATCTGCAAGAGATACTCAAGAGCCATCAAAGGAAAATAAATCCTACTACAAGGCTTAAATCTCGCTGAATAAATGGAGATATTGCTTGGGGAAAAGACCCCAAAGATCAATCTTCAACCATTAATAATTCAACAAGAGGGAACAACAATATGAACTCCGCTTTGAGAAAAAACTGTTGGAGAAAAACATAGCAACACAAATCTTCCAACCCTGCCAGGGGAATAAGAAGTTAACATCATAGCAAAAAGTCAAACTGTGGGGGATTTTAAATCAACACCCAATCATAAGGTGAGAGAAAACCCGACAGGTGACTGCTATGTCAACACTTCTCAACATTGTTCTCTACTTGAGGAATAATCCAAAGCAAATGTGCATAACCTCCGCTAGGAATCATCAAAGACAAATCTCTGCCTGGGCAAAAACAATCAAGGAGAAGTGATCTTCAAATTTCTCAACTGTCCGATCATAATCTGGTTGAATGAATAAAACATATCCATCATTTGAATCAAGACTTTGCTGTGGAAAACCGTTCAACACTCGTCTGGTTTATCCAAAGAAACAAAACTTTGCTACGGGGATATCAAAACTCTACTGAAGAGACTTCAATATAGCTCAAATGGGGAAACATCAACACAACTCTACTGGGGAGCTGCTAATAAATTCTATCAGAGAGGCAAGAAAGAACCCTGCTGAAGAGAACACTTACGCTTTTCGCTTCAAGATTCTACCATTCTTGGGATTACTGTTGACATTCTTTCTTTTATTTTCACAAATCAAAGAAAAATGTTTTTATAATTTTCAAAATTTAAATCAATTATTCACATTTGTTTCAAAAATCATCATCAAAAATAAAATGAAATTCTGTAAACAGAAACAAAATAAGAATTGCAAACAAAGGGACAAAGGCCCAAATTCTATTGATAGAATGGTAGTCCGCAAATGGCGTAACTCCATGGATCATTACAAAGTTTGAAAAATGGTAAGTACAATGGAAAGTTCTACATTGAAATACAATGACCATTATTCTCCCTAACAACTTTGAATTCCAACTGTGCTTGAGACTTCAGCGGAGAATATTTGAAGTAAAACCTTTGATAGGAAATGTTGCTTCAAACGATCAAGACTGGCCAGATGCAGTTACTTGCCATGATCCCTAACTTTTGCCTAGATTGCCCTCTCGGGTTTTCAATCTACCGGGATGATTATTTCTGTTTTGTCTCTAATTTTTTTGCCTGGACCGCCCTTTCGGGTTTTCAATCCACCGAGACGCTCATTTTTGCCTAAGCCGCCCTTTCAGGTTTTCAACTTAGCGAGCTGTTCTTTTATTTTTTAGGCGAAGTATTTCTTGACTGCATCGGCATTCACAGGACGAGTGAACTCTTCTCCATCCATAGTTGTAAGAATTAATGCACCGCCAGAGAAGGCTTTCTTAACAACATATGGGCCTTCATAATTAGGAGTCCACTTGCCCCTAGAATCAGTAGTAAAAGTCGAGATCTTTTTGAGCACGAGGTCACCTTCTCTGAACACACGGGGTCGAACCTTCTTATCAAATGCTTTCTTCATTCTTTGTTGATATAATTGGCCATGACACAAAGTCGTCATTCTTTTCTCTTCAATCAGATTCAACTGGTCGTATCTACTTTGACACCATTCAGCCTCAGCCAATTCAGTTTCCATCAAAACTCTCATGGAAGGGATTTCAACCTCTATCGGGAGCACTGCTTCCATGCCATAAACAAGAGAAAAAGGGGTTGCCCCTGTTGAAGTGCGAACAGATGTACGATACCCATGCAGAGCGAAAGGAAGCATATCATGCCAATCCTTGTATGTAACAACCATCTTTTGAATAATCTTCTTAATGTTCTTATTAGCAGCTTAAACAGCCCCATTCATCTTGGGTCTATAAGGAGAAGAATTATGATGCTCAATCTTAAACTCATCACATAATTCTTTCATCATCTTGTTATTTAAATTCGACCCATTATCAGTGATGATCTTGCTCGGAACACCATACCGACAGATGATTTGATTCTTGATAAACCGGACCACTACTTGCTTAGTCACATTTGCATATGATGCCGCTTCAACCCATTTGGTAAAATAGTCAATAGCCACCAATATGAAACGGTGTCCGTTCGACGCTTTAGGCTCAATCATTCCAATCATATCAATGCCCCACATTGAAAAAGGCCATGGAGAAGAGATAACATTGAGAGGAGTTGGAGGCACATGAATCTTGTCAGCATAAATCTGACATTTATGGCACTTTTTCACGTATTTACAACAGTCAGATTCCATTGTCAGCCAATAGTAACCTGCCCTTAACATCTTCTTAGCCATCGCATGTCCATTGGCATGGGTGCCAAAGGATCCTTCATGGATTTCTTTCATCAACATATCTGCTTCGTGTCTATCCACGCATCTGAGCAAGATCATGTCATAATTTCTCTTATACATCACATCATCATTCAAGAAGAAACTACCAGCCAATCTTCTCAAAGTTTTCCTATCCTTCTTGGATGCCCCAAGTGGGTACTCTTGATTCTGAAGAAAGCATTTAATATCATAATACCATGGTTTATCATCAACAACCTCTTCAACTACAAACACATGAGTTGGTCTATCAAGACGCATCACATTAATCTTTGGCACATCATTCCAATGATTTACCACAATCATGGAGGATAAAGTTGCTAAAGCATCTGCCATTTGATTCTCTACTCTTGGTATATGGTGAAACTCAACTTTATTGAAGAAAGTTGACAATCTTCTTGCATAATCACGATAAGGAATCAAATCAGGTTGACGTGTCTCCCATTTCCCTTTAATCTGATTAATCACTAAAGCTGAATCTCCATACACATCCAGAATCTTGATTCTTAAATCAATAGCTTCTTCCAAGCCCATAATACACGCTTCATATTCAGCCGCATTATTTGTGCAATTGAAAACCAACCTTGCAGTGAAAGGAATATGAGAACCATGAGGAGTAACAATAATTGCACCAATACCTCTGCCATATTCATTAACCGCCCCATCAAAAATCAAACCCCAACGGGATCCAGGCTCAGGTCCTTCTTCATGTAATGGCTCCTCACAATCTTTAACCTTTAGATACATCACATCCTCATCAGGAAAGTCAAACTGAATAGGTTGATAATCATCAATTGGCTGGTGTGCCAAATGATCAGCCAAAACACTGCCTTTTATCGCCTTTTGAGTTCGGTACTCGATATCATATTCTGATAACAACATTTGCCAACGAGCAATCCTCCCAGTTAAAGCAGGCTTTTCAAAGATATACTTGATTGGATCCATTTTAGATATCAACCAAGTTGTACAATTCAACATATACTGACGGAGGCGCTTGGCAGCCCAAGCTAGAGCACAACATGTCTTTTCAAGCATCGTGTACCGAGACTCACAATCAGTGAACTTCTTACTCAGATAATAAATGGCAAATTCTTTTCTCCCGGATTCATCTTGTTGACCCAGAACACAACCCATAGACTCTTCTAGCACGGTTAAATACATGATCAAAGGTCTTCCTTCTACGGGAGGAGACAAAATAGGAGGTTCAAGCAGATACTCTTTAATTCTTTCGAAAGCTTTCTGACAATCTTCTGTCCAGACACAACCCTGATCTTTGCGGAGAAGTTTGAAAATCGGTGCACATGTGGCAGTCATATTGGATATAAATCGAGAGATATAGTTCAAACGTCCCAAGAATCCTCTTACTTGTTTTTCTGTTCTGGGTGCAGGCATCTCCTGGATAGCTTTAACTTTACCAGGATCAACTTCAATGCCTTTCTGACTGACAATAAAGCCTAACAATTTTCCAGAACGAACACCAAAAGTGCATTTATTAGGATTCAGACGAAGCTTAAACTTTCTCAAACGTTGAAACAACTTCAATAAATTTTTAATATGATCTTCTTCAGTCTTCGACTTACAAATCATATCATCCACATAGACCTCAATTTCTTTATGCATCATATCATGGAACAGAGTGGTCATAGCTCTCTGGTACGTTGCACCAGCATTTTTTAAACCGAAGGGCATCACTCTGTAACAGAATGTTCCCCAGGGTGTAATGAATGTTGTTTTTTCCATATCCTCAGGTGCCATCTTTATTTGATTATAACCGGAAAATCCATCCATAAATGAAAAGATATTGAACTTAGCAGTATTAACTACCAACAAATCAATGTGTGGTAGTGGAAAATCATCTTTTGGACTTGCTTTATTCAAATCTCTATAGTCAACACACATTCGGACTTTTCCGTCTTTCTTTGGAACAGGCACGATATTGGCCACCCATTGAGGATATTCTACGGTCACAAGAAAACCAGCATCAATCTGCTTTTGAACCTCTTCTTTAATCTTTACTGCCATGTCAGGATGAGTTCTTCTCAATTTCTGCTTCACGGGCGAACATTCAGGCTTTAATGGCAAATGGTGCTCCACAATACCAGTATCAAGACCAGGCATGTCTTGATAGGACCAAGCAAACACGTCAACATATTCTCTAAGAAGCTCTACCATCCTCTTCTTAACATCTGACTGAAGCAGTGCCCCAATCTTGACTTCTTTTTTATCATCATCGGAACCCAGATTAACCAATTCCACCGGCTCTTCATGAGGCTGAATGGTCTTCTCCTCGTGCTCAAGCAATCGAGAAATCTCATCAGGAATTTCTTCAATATCCTCCTCTTCCGCTTCAAACACAGGGAACTCAAAGTTGGGAGGGGGCATATGGTCATTGTTTCCAATGGGTTTAACAATCAATCTGCACAATGATTTTATGTTTGATTTTAGAATATGAACAAAAAAATGAAAATATTATGCAGATAAGAGTGATTATAACATTATTATACTTTTTTCGGTTTTTTATGTTACCATTTTTCAGAAGTAAAGCAAAAAAGGAAAACAACATATGGATAAACAGAAAAACATTTTATTGATGATGATAAAAGTTGAAACAAAGCCCTCACAAATTCACTTTCACCTTGGGCAGAGTGAAAGGATTTTTGAAAGAAACAAAAACAAATTACTTTGAAACATGAACAACAGTAGGAACATCAACAGCGATCCAATTCTGGCATATCAATCCACGTGTCACAAAGTTGGGCATTTCTTCCTCTTGGTCATCTTCGAGAATTGCAGCTGTAGAATGATCTTTGCAATGGATGAACCCAGCACTTCGAAAGACTTCATGAATACTCTTCAGCTCTTTTTGGGTTGAACCAGATGTAAAACCCAAACCAGCTTTATCTTTTTTCTCAGCAACTTCAATGATTCGGCCCCATCCATCAGCTTGGCCATTATCCACTGCACGTTGTGCATCTTTTAGAGAAGACATGGACGCCCCATCCTTCTTGACAGCTTTATCAATCATAGAAAGAGCCTGAAACGGAGTTCCAACATCTTCTTCCGCATCGATATAAGAAAAAGACGACAAACTGCTTACGAACATAGCCTGTTCTCCACCAACAACGACAAGTTTACCATTCTGCACGAATTTTAACTTTTGATGCAGCGTCGAAGTAACAGCTCCAGCTTCATGGATCCATGGGCGTCCTAGAAGACAACTATAAGCAGGACGAATATCCATGACTTGAAAAGTGATCTGGAAAAAACACGGACCAATCTTGATAGGGAGATCAACCTCTCCAATCACGGTTTTCCTCGATCCGTCAAAGGCTTTCACAATGACCCCGCTGAACCTCATAGGAGTACCTTGATAAGATAATCTGGACAAAGTAGATTTTGGCATCACATTCAACGATGACCCAGTATCAACCAGCACATTGGATAGAGCGTCTTCCTGGCAATTCATGGAAATATGGAGAGCCAAATTATGATTTCTTCCATGATCGGTCAACTCTTCATCACAAAAACTCAGATTATTACACGCAGTGATATTGGCAACAATGCTATCAAACTGGTTAACAGTCACATCATGATCTACATAAGCTTGTTCCAATACTTTTTGCAACGATTCACGATGAGCCTCAGAGCTCATTAACAGAGATAAAACAGATATTTTTGACGGTGTATGTAACAATTGATCCACCACATTATATTCACTCTTCTTGATCAATTTCAATACCTCATCATTATCTGACTTCTGATTTACATCACTTGATTGACCAGACTCCACAGAAGTCTTCAACTGAATTTGCTTACTCCCAGTATCTTCACTTGTCTTTGAAGGCACATTATCAAATACTCGACCACTTCTGGTTACACGTCCGACATCAGCAATAGTCACAACTGAGGGAAGAGAAGGAATGGGAACCTCTTTTCCATCCTCCAACATAGTAGCATTGTATTTGTAGGGAACGGCTTTATCGGATTCATACGGCGTCGGGCCGGGCAAACGGATGACCAAAGGCGTCACAACAGATTTCTGACTATTGTAAGAAATTACAACCCGCTCAGGAATATTGAAACGTGGGACTATGACATTCACCTCGTTCTCCACTTCATTTCTGTTTGCAGTAACCTGAATCAAATTCTCATCCATCATCTTTTGTAAGTCCCTTTTTACAATCACACACCCTCGAGGGTTCACAGAACAAATACAACAGGCGGCATAATCATGCTCAATATCATGGAACTCACTCAAAGTAGCATGCATTTCAACAAGCGATCTCCGAATCCAGCGAATATCGAAAATACGGTATGTACCAGGACAACCATATACCATATTAACAGTTGCATTACCATGTTTAGGAAACGGATTTGATTGCACATTAGGGTTGGTATCTTCAAAAGACAGAATACCGCTTTTTACGAGCTTTGCAACTTCATGTTTCAGAGGATAGCAATTTTCGATATCGTGTCCAGGGGCACCTTGATGAAATGCGCAATGAGCATCTGGCTTATACCACCATGGAATTTCAGTTGGAACAGCCGGCGGATCACGAGGTTGAACCAAATTATTCTTTATTAAAGCCGGAAAGAGCTCAGTATACGTCATTGGAATGGGATCAAATTGTGTTTTCCTCTGTGTACGACCTTGTTGAGTTGTCTTCTCTTGGAAAAGTGGTTGATAACTTGCAGTAGCTTGAACGGTAGGGGTGTTACTGATAACAGGCGTAACAGATGCTACTTGTTGCTGACGACGACTACCATTGTTGTTCACAACTCTGCGTCTTCTAGACCTTTCCTGAGATATAGCATTAGTTTCTCCCTCTTTTTTCTTAGGGAACCCAACACCAGGCTTTTTTGTACTTCCAGAATTTCCTTCTTTTACCAGACGTCCCTCACGGACAGCTTCCTCTAATCTCATCCCCATATTAACCATTTCTGTGAAATCACTAGGAGCGCTCGCAACCATCCTTTCATAGTAAAATGAACCCAGAGTCTTCAGAAAAATCTTGGTCATTTCTTTCTCTTCAAGCGGAGGGCTTATCTGAGCTGCAATCTCACGCCATCTTTGCGCATATTCTTTAAAAGTTTCTTTCTCTTTTTGAGACATTGCGCGAAGCTGATCACGGTCTGGCGCCATATCGAGATTATACTTATACTGACGAACAAAAGCTTCACAAAGATCATTGAATGTCTTGATTTGTGTATTGTCGAGTCCCATATACCACTTCAGCGCAGCATCAGTAAGACTATCTTGAAAATAGTGGATCAACAACTGATGGTTGTCAGTATAGGTAGACATCTTTCTAGCATACATGATCAAGTGACTTTGCGGACAAGTGTTCCCTTTGTATTTTTCAAAATCCGGAACTTTAAACTTGGCGGGAATCTTCACATTTGGAACAAGGCAAAGCTCATGAGCATTCTTTCCAAATAACTCCTTTCCCCTTAAAGCCCTGATTTCTCTTTGCATTTCAGCAAACTGATCTTGAAAGTCATCTATTCGATCCATAACATCCAAACTCTCGCTCGGAGCAGTATGGAAAATTTGTTCTTCAGTATAATGCATAGCGTGAGTTACAGGCGGTGGCACAGGTATGACAGTAGGAACAACCGGAACTTCAGCATTAGGAACAACATTAACCACAGGAGGTGGTACAGCCATGACAGCAGGGAGTCTAGAACCTTCGGGAACAGGAGGTCGATATCCCTCTGGCACATAATTGTTAGGCATGCCCCAAGGGAAACCAACAGGCATTTGATATTGAGAAGCATTAATCGGGGCCACAGAAATGGGCGTTGATCCGATTTCAGAAATCACAGTTCCTTGGACAGGAGAAGGAGGAGGTAGTGGTGGCTGATTCTGAGCAGCCACCAGAGCTTCCATTGCGGCAGTCAGTCTTTCCAAACCATCTTTCAGAGTTGATACCTCTTCACGGAGCTCGCGATTCTCTTGTTGCAACTGATCCATCTTTTTCTTAGAGTTAGCCCGGGTGTTGTAGTGATGCGACAGCTTGACTGAAGCAAGGCCAAAAGAAACAAATAATACATCTGGAAAAGGCAACACACAATGCACGATGATGCGAATGCAAATGCAAAATGCAGGTGTTTCAACCAGTTTTCAAGGATCTTTAAGATATAAAGCAATTACAAACATCATAAAGAAAAATAACACTTCTTGAAATACTGATAAACATCTCATTTCATTGAATATTGGAAAGAGTTACACTTGGAAGTACAAAATACAATAATATCAAAAATAAGAAAAAGTTAGGTCCTAAGGAACATCTGATGACGATCCAAGCTGATACTTCCTTCGGAGTCTCTTAATCTCTTTCTCATAGTTGTGCTTCATGGTGATCTTCTCTAGCACAAGCTGATCCACAATACCCTTCCAAGCACCAGAAGGAGGAGGATGTGATGATGGAGTAGTAGAGGAAAATAAATCCTCTGCATGCCTCTTCACAGCGCGCCGCTCAAGTAACTCTATCAAGTCATCTTTCTCCTTCATCTGTTTTTGCAATTCCATCTTCTCTCTGTCAGAAGCTTGAAACTTACTTTCCCACATCTCTTTCTCTTCCTTCATCTTAGCCAAAGCATCTTGAAGTGTCTTCACATCATCAGAAGAAACAGGGATTGCCGTAGGGAGTGGCGTAGAGATCACAGTAGTCAGAGGTTTCTCAATAGGGTAAGGCATCTTAAGCTCCATAGCCCTCTTCTTCACCCAAAGCGTGTAAGGTTCTAAAGCAATGCAAACTTGTCTTCCAAGCTCCCCTCTACCCAACCTGTGAATCTTAGTCCAGGCATGAGCCATTCTTCTTCTCAAACCAAGAGAATCATCCCCTCCTTGAAAGAATAAGCCCTCTAATAAAATATTCTTAGGCCTATCCTTCAGCATATAACCCAGCTGACGGCGAGCTAGACTCGGGTTGTAGTTAATTCCGCCTTGTATTCCCAGAAGAGGAACATTGGCGAATTCTCCACAACTATCAATAATCTGGACATTATCGTAAACCGAAGAAGACCAAGTGATATCAATATGCGTAAGAGACATAATCCTTTGAGACCACCTTAAGCAATCCTTGTTTTTCCTAAAAGCAGATGTTTGAGGTAAGTGTGAAACGAACCAATTATACAGCAGAGGTAGACAGCAAACAATGGTACCGTTTCCCTTAGAAGTCCTACTATGGATGGAGAAATAAGTATCACCAAGCAAAGTTGGAACAGGGTTCCCAATCAAGAAAATCCTAATAGCATTAATGTCCACAAAATTATCAATATTAGGAAACAAGACTAGTCCATAGATGAGTAAAGCCAATATAGCCTCAAACGCCAATGTGCGACCAATGTCAGCAAATAAAGTAGCCTTCTCAATCAAGAACTTAGCAGTTAAACCCTTGAGGCCTCCCTTAGTCTTTAGATTTGCATCAATATCCGACTTCGTCAAATGGGTAGCTTCAGCGATATCTTGAGGCTTAAGAGCTTCCTCCAAACCAGTATACGGAACTTTATCAGAAACCGGTACACCTAACAAATAAGCATATTCTTCCAAGGTCGGCATGAGCTGATAATCGGGAAAAGTGAAGCATCGGTAAATAGGATCATAGAACTGCATAAGGGTATTCAGAACTCCGTCTTCAATATTGGTAGAAAGAACAAATAAAAGTCTCCCATAACGAGATAAGAAGCCTGAACGATCATCTACCAAGGACACTAGCTTTCTCAACTCTGTAAGATCAGGAGCCCGAAAACCGTACTTCTGAGTGTTTCTCCTTCCAATATCCATAATCAACAATATCTGCGATGTTTGCAAAAGAAA
This sequence comes from Lathyrus sativus, assembly GCA_963859935.3. Taxonomy (NCBI): domain Eukaryota; kingdom Viridiplantae; phylum Streptophyta; class Magnoliopsida; order Fabales; family Fabaceae; genus Lathyrus; species Lathyrus sativus. The sequence continues at coordinate 1,350 of CAWUDS030000530.1, read as the reverse complement.
ATCTCTGAGATCCTTAAAAACCAGCTGAAACACAATGCTCATGAATGCATGAGTGCAAGATGCAACACCCACAAACAAGACATACAAAGCACACAGGTTCAAAGGTTCGGCACGAGCATGGAGCCAAAGGTAAGAACCAACCATCCCACAATGGTATGTACTATGGTTATATTATCACCTGTAGAACAAGGTTCTAAAAAGTTCCCAGAATCATAATTCCATCTTTTGGATATTATCGGCTTAAACGACTACTCGTCGGCCAACAATATTCTCAAGAGAAATTCATCTGAGTGTGGTATCGCGTAACGACCAATTCAAGTCTACACCTGAACAGCCACCGCACCACGTCCTAATAAGGCCAAGATGGGTTAAAGGGTTCTAAGGTCCTCAGCTTCTCAGGCTCCCAGTCGGAAAAAAGTAATATCAATTACGACTACTCGTAAGACATCAGTAATTTCCAAAGGGGCCTCCACCGAGCGGGGGATCTCAAGTTAGCTTAGTAAGGACTACTCCACGTAAGCCAACAAGACTATACCACCCTCCTATCATAAGTGCACTCAAGTCCGGGTTAGGACTTATCTCACCACACAAATTACCAGGCACCAAAACAGAACAATCAATAACAAACAAGTCAAACAGAAAGCGATAAATAAATCAAAGTAGGCGAAACCCACTAGGAACCGTTGGAGTCCCCAGCAGAGTCGCCACTTTTCTGTAGCGGTAAAAATCATGAGCGTAAGTTATTAATTAACTTAACTCAAAAAAAAAAACAAGAGTCGCCACCGCACTTTTATTTTATCCAAATAAAGGAAAGGAAAAAGAGCGAACAAAACCAAAGAGTTCTAAAATAAGAACACGAGACAGAGATCGGGGTAAGGGGGTTGGTTACGCAATGGGAAGGTGTTAGCACCCAAAACGTCTATAGTACTCTATAGGAGCCCTTTGAAATATTTACGCTTTTTGGTTTGAAAGTGGTTTGTTTGAAAAGAGATTGGGGAGATGAGAAGAGAATATTTTTTTAGATTTTTGTGTTTGGAGAGACTTATCGCCTCATGCCTACGTACCCATAAAGTGCAATATGGAATCAAAACCCCGTAGTTCGTGGTACAAATGACAAAAATTTGTTGGTTTTGATTGATTTTAGATGTAAAGACAGGTCGTCATTTCAAGGAGAAAACTGCGACTATCCACCCACGAGTATTAAGACAACATTTGCGTCACATAAAGATGGAAGATTTGCTTGGATTATCAACAAGACTATCACTCAACATCAACGTGGAAAATGTCAAAGTCTTAATAATATGGGGAATAGGAGATTTACATCTCAACTATAGAAATGAATCATGTCTA
>CAWUDS030000529.1:0-24096 GCA_963859935.3 Lathyrus sativus | reverse complement strand
GGTTGTGTCAGATTCTGCGATATGATTGTCCTATCATACTTTTGGTTGTAGTGGTCGGTGTGAGTTTCGCTCAGTCATTCTTTTGGTGAGGGGTCTGTCATCTGATTGATGTTAGATTATGCAATAGTGTTTGTCCTATCATCCTTTTGCTGGTAGTGGTCGGTGTGAGTTTCACTCTGTCATCCTTTTGGTGGGGGGTCTATCATCTTTTTGATGTCAGATTGTGCGATAGTTTTTTGTCCTATCATCCGTTTGGTGGTAGTGCCCAGTATGAGTTTCGCTCCGTCATCCTTTTGGTGGGGGGTCTGTCATCTTGTTGATGTCAGATTGTGCGATAGTGTTTGGTCCTATCATCCTTTTGGTGGTAGTGGCTAGTGTGAGTTTCGATCCGTCATTCTTTTGGTGGGGGGTCTGTCATCTTATTGATGTCAGATTGTGCGATAGTGTTTGTCCTATCAATCTTTTGGTGGTAGTGGCCGGTGTGAGTTTCGCTCTGTCATCCTTTTGGTGGGGGGTCTGTCATCTTTTTGATGTCAGATTGTGCGATAGTGTTTTGTCCTATCATCCTTTTGGTGGTAGTGCCCAGTATGAGTTTCTCTCCGTCATCCTTTTGGTGGGGGGTCTGTCATCTTATTGATGTCAGATTATGCGATAGTGTTTATCCTATCATCCTTTAGGTGGTAGTGGCCGGTGTGAGTTTTGCTCTATCATCCATTTGGTGTGGGTCTGACATCTTGGTTATGTCAGATTCTGCGATATGATTGTCCTATCATACTTTTGGTTGTAGTGGTCGGTGTGAGTTTCGGTCAGTCATTCTTTTGGTGGGGGGTCTGTCATCTTATTGATGTTAAATTATGCAATAGTGTTTGTCCTATCATCCTTTTGGTGGTAGTGGTCGGTGTGAGTTTCACTCTGTCATCCTTTTGGTGGGGGGTCTGTCATCTTTTTGATGTCAGATTGTGCGATAGTTTTTTGTCCTATCATCCGTTTGGTGGTAGTGCCCAGGATGAGTTTCGCTCCGTCATCCTTTTGGTGGGGGGTCTGTCATCTTGTTGATGTCAAATTGTGCGATAGTGTTTTGTCCTATCATCCTTTTGGTGGTAGTGGCTAGTGTGAGTTTCGATCCGTCATTCTTTTGGTGGGGGGTCTGTCATCTTATTGATGTCAGATTGTGCGATAGTGTTTGTCCTATCAATCTTTTGGTGGTAGTGGCCGGTGTGAGTTTCGCTCTGTCATCCTTTTGGTGAGGGGTCTGTCATCTTTTTGATGTCAGATTGTGCGATCGTGTTTTGTCCAATCATCCTTTTGGTGGTAGTGCCCAGTATGAGTTTCGCTCCGTCATCCTTTTGGTGGGGGGTCTGTCATCTTGTTGATGTTAGATTGTGCGATAGTGTTTTGTCATATCATCCTTTTGGTGGTAGTGGCCGGTGTTAGTTTCGCTATGTCATCCTTTTGGCGGGGGCCTGTCATCTTTTTGATGTCAGATTGTGCGATAGTGTTTTGTCCTATCATCCTTTTGGTGGTAGTGCCCAGTATGAGTTTCTCTCCGTCATCCTTTTGGTGGGGGGTCTGTCTTCTTGTTGATGTCAGATTGTGCGATAGTGTTTTGTCCTATCATCCTTTTGGTGGTAGTGCCCGGTATGAGTTTCGCTCTGTCATCCTTTTGGTGGGGGGTCTGTCATCTTATTGATGTTAGATTGTGCGATAGTGTTTTATCCTATCATCCTTTTGGTGGTAGTGGCCGGTATGAGTTTCGCTCCGTCATCCTTTTGGTGGGGGGTCTGTCATGTTATTGATGTTAGATTGTGACATAGTGTTTGTCCTATCATCCTTTTGGTGGTAGTGGCCGGTGTGAGTTTCGCTCCGTCATCATTTTGGTGGGGGGTTTGTCATCTTGATTGATGTCAGATTGTGCGATAGTGTTTGTCCTTTCATCCTTTTGGTGGTAGTGGCCGGTGTGAGTTTCGCTCTGTGATCCTTTTCGTGAGGGGTTTGTCATCTTATTGATGTCAGATTGTGCGATAGTGTTTGTCCTATAATCCTTTTGGTGGTAGTGGCTGGTGTGAATTTCGCTCCGTCATCCTTTTGGTGGGAGGTCTGTCATCTTATTGATGTCAGATTGTGCGATAGTGTTTCTCCTATCATCCTTTTGGTGGTAGTGGCCGGTGTGAGTTTCGCTCCGTCATCCTTTTGGTGGAGGGTCTGTCATCTTATTGATGTCAGATTATGCGATAGTGTTTATCCTATCATCCTTTAGGTGGTAGTGGCCGGTGTAAGTTTCGCTCAATCATCCATTTGGTGGGGGGTCTGACATCTTGGTTATGTAAGATTCTGCGATATGATTGTCATATCATACTTTTGGTGGTAGTGGTCGGTGTGAGTTTCGCTTAGTCATTCTTTTGGTGGGGGGTCTGTCATCTTATTGATGTTAGATTATGCGATAGTGTTTGTCCTATCATCCTTTTGGTGGTAGTGGCCTGTGTGAGTTTCGCTCTATCATCCTTTTGGTGGGGGGTCTGTCATCTTTTTGATATCAGATTGTGCGATAGTGTTTTGTTCTATCATCCTTTTGGTGGTAGTGCCTAATATGAGTTTCGCTCCGTCATCCTTTTGGTGGGGGGTCTGTCATCTTGCTGATGTCAAATTGTGCGATAGTGTTTTGTCATATCATCCTTTTGGTGGTAGTGGCTAGTGTGAGTTTCGCTCCGTCATTCTTTTGGTGGGGGGTCTGTCATCTTATTGATGTCAGATTGTGCGATAGTGTTTGTCCTATCATCCTTTTGGTGGTAGTGGCCGGTGTGAGTTTCGCTCTGTCATCCTTTTGGTGGGGGGTCTGTCATCTTTTTGATGTCAGATTGTGCGTTAGTGTTTTGTCCTATCATCCTTTTGGTGGTAGTGCCCAGTATGAGTTACGCTCCGTCATCCTTTTGGTGGGGTGGTCTGTCATCTTGTTGATGTCAGATTGTGCGATAGTGTTTTTTCCTATCATCCTTTTGGTGGTAGTGCCCAGTATGAGTTTCGCTCTGTCATCCTTTTGGTGGAGGGGTCTGTCATCTTATTGATGTCAGATTGTGCGATAGTGTCTTGTCCCATCATCCTTTTGGTGGTAGTGCCCAGTATGAGTTTCGCTCCGTCATCCTTTTGGTGTGGGGGGGGGGGGGGTCTGTCATCTTGTTGATATCAGATTGTGCGACAGTGTTTTGTCCTATCATCCTTTTGGTGGTAGTGGCTGGTGTGAGTTTTGCTCCGTCATTCTTTTGGTGGGGGGTCTATCATCTTATTGATGTCAGATTATGCGATAGTGTTTGTCCAATCATTCTTTTGGTGATAGTGGCCGGTGTGAGTTTCACTCTGTCATCCTTTTGGTGGGGGGTCTGTCATCTTTTTGATGTTAGATTGTGCGTTAGTGTTTTGTCCTATCATCCTTTTGGTGGTAGTGCCCAGTATGAGTTTCGCTCCGTCAACCTTTTGGTGGGGTGGTCTGTCATCTTGTTGATGTCAGATTGTCCGATAGTGTTTTTTCCTATCATCCTTTTGGTGGTAGTGCCCGGTATGAGTTTCGCTCTGTCATCCTTTTGGTGGGGGGGTCTGTCATCTTTTTGATGTCAGATTGTGCGATAGTGTTTTGTCCTATCATCCTTTTGGTGGTAGTGCCCAGTATGAGTTTCGCTCCGTCATCATTTTGGTGGGGGGGGGGTCTGTCATCTTGTTGATATCAGATTGTGCGACCGTGTTTTGTCCTATTATCCTTTTGGTGGTAGTGGCTTGTGTGAGTTTTGCTCCGTCATTCTTTTGGTGGGGGGTCTGTCATCTTATTGATGTCAGATTGTGCGATAGTGTTTGTCCTATCATCCTTTTGGTGGTATTGGCCGGTGTGAGTTTCGCTATGTCATCCTTTTGGCGGGGGGGTCTGTCATCTTTTTTATGTCAGATTGTGCGATAGTGTTGTGTCCTATCATCCTTTTGGTGGTAGTGCCCAGTATGAGTTTCGCTCCGTCATCCTTTTGGTGGGAGGGTCTATCATCTTATTAATGTCAGATTGTGCGATAGTGTTTCGTCCTATCATCCTTTTGGTGGTAGTGCCCGGTATGAGTTTCGCTCTGTCATCCTTTTGGTGGGGGGTCTGTCATCTTATTGATGTCAGATTGTGCGATAGTGTTTTGTCCTATCATCATTTAGGTGGTAGTGGCCGGTATGAGTTTCGCTCCGTCATCCTTTTGGTGGGGGGTCTGTCATGTTATTGATGTTAGATTGTGTGATAGTGTTTATCCTATCATCCTTTTGGTGGTAGTGGCCGGTGTGAGTTTCGCTCCGTCATCCTTTTGGTGGGGGGTCTGTCATCTTGATTGATGTCAAATTGTGCGATAGTGTTTGTCCTATCATCCTTTTGGTGGTAGTGGCCGGTGTGAGTTTCGCTCTGTCATCCTTTTGGTGAGGGGTTTGTCATCTTATTGATGTCAGATTGTGCGATAGTGTTTGTCCTATAATCCTTTTGGTGGTAGTGGCTGGTGTGAATTTCGCTCCGTCATCCTTTTGGTGGGAGGTCTATCATCTTATTGATGTCAGATTGTACGAAAGTGTTTCTCCTATCATCCTTTTGGTGGTAGTGGCCGGTGTGAGTTTCGCTCCGTCATCCTTTTGGTGGGGGGGGTCTGTCATCTTATTTATGTCAGATTGTGCGATAGTTATTTGTCCTATCGTCCTTTTGGTGGTAGTGGCCGGTGTGAGTGTCGATCCGTCATCCTTTTGGTGAGGAGTCTGTCATCTTATTGACGTCAGATTATGCGATAGTGTTTATCCTATCATCCTTTAGGTGGTAGTGGCCGGTGTGAGTTTCGCTCTATCATCCATTTGGTGTGGGGTCTGACATCTTGGTTATGTCAGATTCTGCGATATGATTGTCCTATCATACTTTTGGTTGTAGTGGTCGGTGTGAGTTTCGCTCAGTCATTCTTTTGGTGGGGGGTCTGTCATCTGATTGATGTTAGATTATGCAAAAGTGTTATCCTATCATCCTTTTGGGTGTAGTGGTCGGTGTGAGTTTCACTCTGTCATCCTTTTGGTGGGGGGTCTATCATCTTTTTGATGTTAGATTGTGCGATAGTTTTTTGTCCTATCATCCGTTTGGTGGTAGTGCCCAGTATGAGTTTCGCTCTGTCATCCTTTTGGTGGGGGGTCTGTCATCTTGTTGATGTCAGATTGTGCGATAGTGTTTGGTCCTATCATCCTTTTGGTGGTAGTGGCTAGTGTGAGTTTCGATCCGTCATTCTTTTGGTGGGGGGTCTGTCATCTTATTGATGTCAGATTATGCGATAGTGTTTGTCCTATCAATCTTTTGGTGGTAGTGGCCGGTGTGAGTTTCGCTCTGTCATCCTTTTGGTGGGGGGTCTGTCATCTTTTTGATGTCAGATTGTGCGATAGTGTTTTGTCCTATCATCCTTTTGGTGGTAGTGCCCAGTATGAGTTTCGCTCCGTCATCCTTTTGGTGGGGGGTCTGTCATCTTAATGATGTCAGATTATGCGATAGTGTTTATCCTATCATCCTTTAGGTGGTAGTGGCCGGTGTGAGTTTTGCTCTATCATCCATTTGGTGTGGGTCTGACATCTTGGTTATGTCAGATTCTGCGATATGATTGTCCTATCATACTTTTGGTTGTAGTGGTCGGTGTGAGTTTCGGTCAGTCATTCTTTTGGTGGGGGGTCTGTCATCTTATTGATGTTAGATTATGCAATAGTGTTTGTCCTATCATCCTTTTGGTGGTAGTGGTCGGTGTGAGTTTCACTCTGTCATGCTTTTGGTGGGGGGTCTGTCATCTTTTTGATGTCAGATTGTGCGATAGTTTTTTGTCCTATCATCCGTTTGGTGGTAGTGCCCAGGATGAGTTTTGCTCCGTCATCCTTTTGGTGGGGGGTCTGTCATCTTGTTGATGTCAAATTGTGCGATATTGTTTTGTCCTATCATCCTTTTGGTGGTAGTGGCTAGTGTGAGTTTTGATCCGTCATTCTTTTGGTGGGGGGTCTGTCATCTTATTGATGTCAGATTGTGCGATAGTGTTTGTCCTATCAATCTTTTGGTGGTAGTGGCCGGTGTGAGTTTCGCTCTGTCATCCTTTTGGTGGGGGGTCTGTCATCTTTTTGATGTCAGATTGTGCGATCGTGTTTTGTCCAATCATCCTTTTGGTGGTAGTGCCCAGTATGAGTTTTGCTCCGTCATCCTTTTGGTGGGGGGTCTGTCATCTTGTTGATGTTAGATTGTGCGATAGTGTTTTGTCATATCATCCTTTTGGTGGTAGTGGCTAGTGTGAGTTTCGCTCCGTCATTCTTTTGGTGGGGGGTTTGTCATCTTATTGATGTCAGATTGTGCGATAGTGTTTGTCCTATCATCCTTTTGGTGGTAGTGGCCGGTGTGAATTTCGTTCTGTCATCCTTTTGGTGGGGGGTCTGTCATCTTTTTGATGTCAGATTGTGCATTAGTGTTTTGTCCTATCATCCTTTTGGTGGTAGTGCCCAGTATGCGTTTCGCTCAGTCATCCTTTTAGTGGAGTGGTCTGTCATCTTGTTGATGTCAGATTGTGCGATAGTGTTTTGTCCTATCATCCTTTTGGTGGTAGTGCCCGGTATGAGTTTCGCTCTGTCATCCTTTTGGTGGGGGGTCTGTCATCTTATTGATGTCAGATTGTGCGATAGTGTTTTGTCCTGTCATCCTTTTGGTGGTAGTGCCCAGTATGAGTTTCGCTCCGTCATCCTTTTGGTGGGGGGGGGGGGTCTGTCATCTTGTTGATATCAGATTGTGCGACAGTGTTTTGTCCTATTATCCTTTTGGTGGTAGTGGCTGGTGTGAGTTTTGCTCCGTCATTCTTTTGGTGGGGGGCCTGTCATCTTATTGATGTCAGATTGTGCGATAGTGTTTGTCCTATCATCCTTTTGGTGGTAGTGGCCGGTGTGAGTTTCGCTATGTCATCCTTTTGGCGGGGGGTCTGTCATCTTTTTGATGTCAGATTGTGCGATAGTGTTTTGTCCTATCATCCTTTTGGTGGTAGTGCATGGTATGAGTTTCGCTCCGTCATCCTTTTGGTGGGGGAGTCTGTCATCTTGTTGATGTCAGATTGTGCGATAGTGTTTTGTCCTATCATCCTTTTGGTGGTAGTGCCCGATATGAGTTTCGCTCTGTCATCCTTTTGGTGGGGTCTATCATCTTATTGATGTCAGATTGTGCGATAGTGTATTGTCCTATCATCATTTTGGTGGTAGTGGCCGGTATGTGTTTCGCTCCGTCATCCTTTTGGTGGGGGGTCTGTCATCTTATAGTTGTTAGATTGTGCGATAGTGTTTGTCCTATCATCCTTTTGGTGGTAGTGGCCGGTGTGAGTTTCGCTCCGTCATCCTTTTGGTGGGGGGTCTGTCATCTTGATTGATGTCAGATTGTGCGATAGTGTTTTGTCCTATCATCCTTTTGGTGGTAGTGCCCAGTATGAGTTTCGCTCCGTCATCCTTTTGGTGGGGGGTCTGTCTTCTTGTTGATGTCAGATTGTGCGATAGTGTTTTGTCCTATCATCCTTTTGGTGGTAGTGCCCAGTATGAGTTTCGCTCTGTCATCCTTTTGGTGGGTGGGTCTGTCATCTTATTGATGTCAGATTGTGCGATAGTGTCTTGTCCTATCATCCTTTTGGTGGTAATGCCCAGTATGAGTTTCGCTCCGTCATCCTTTTGGTGGGGGGGGGGGGGGTCTGTCATCTTGTTGATATCAGATTGTGCGACAGTGTTTTGTCCTATCATCCTTTTGGTGGTAGTGGCTGGTGTGAGTTTTGCTCCGTCATTCTTTTGGTAGGGGGTCTATCATCTTATTGATGTCAGATTATGCGATAGTGTTTGCCCTATCATCCTTTTGGTGATAGTGGCCGGTGTGAGTTTCGCTCTGTCATCCTTTTGGTGGGGGGTCTGTCATCTTTTTGATGCTAGATTGTGCGTTAGTGTTTTGTCCTATCATCCTTTTGGTGGTAGTGCCCAGTATGAGTTTCGCTCCGTCATCCTTTTGGTGGGGTGGTCTGTCATCTTGTTGATGTCAGATTGTGCGATAGTGTTTTTTCCTATCATCCTTTTGGTGGTAGTGCCCGGTATGAGTTTCGCTCTGTCATCCTTTTGGTGGGGGGGGTCTGTCATCTTTTTGATGTCAGATTGTGCGATAGTGTTTTGTCCTATCATCCTTTTGGTGGTAGTGCCCAGTATGAGTTTCGCTCCGTCATCATTTTGGTGGGGGGGAGGGTCTGTCATCTTGTTGATATCAGATTGTGCGACCGTGTTTTGTCCTATCATCCTTTTGGTGGTAGTGGCTGGTGTGAGTTTTGCTCCGTTATTCTTTTGGTGGGGGGTCTGTCATCTTATTGATGTCAGATTGTGCGATAGTGTTTGTCCTATCATCCTTTTGGTGGTAGTGGCCGGTGTGAGTTTCGCTATGTCATCCTTTTGGCGAGGGGTCTGTCATCTTTTTGATGTCAGATTGTGCGATAGTGTTTTATCCTATCATCCTTTTGGTGGTAGTGCCCAGTATGAGTTTTGCTCCGTCATCCTTTTGGTGGGCGGGTCTGTCATCTTGTTGATGTTAGATTGTGCGATAGTGTTTTGTCCTATCATCCTTTTGGTGGTAGTGCCCGGTATGAGTTTCGCTCTGTGATCCTTTTGGTGGGGGGTCTATCATCTTATTGATGTCAGATTGTGCGATAGTGTTTTGTCCTATCATCATTTAGGTGGTAGTGGCCGGTATGATTTTCGCTCCGTCATCCTTTTGGTGGGGGGTGTGTCATGTTATTGATGTTAGATTGTGTGATAGTGTTTGTCCTATCATCCTTTTGGTGGTAGTGGCCGGTGTGAGTTTCGCTCCATCATCCTTTTGGTGGGGGGTCTGTCATCTTGATTGATGTCAAATTGTGCGATAGTGTTTGTCCTATCATCCTTTTGGTGGTAGTGGCCGGTGTGAGTTTCGCTCTGTCATCCTTTTGGTGAGGGGTTTGTCATCTTATTGATGTCAGATTGTGCGATAGTGTTTGTCCTATAATCCTTTTGGTGGTAGTGGCTGGTGTGAATTTTGCTCCGTCATCCTTTTGGTGGGAGGTCTGTCATCTTATTGATGTCAGATTGTGCGATAGTGTTTCTCCTATCATCCTTTTGGTGGTAGTGGCCGGTGTGAGTTTCGCTCTGTCATCCTTTTGGTGGGGGGGTCTGTCATCTTATTTATGTCAGATTGTGCGATAGTTATTTGTCCTATCATCCTTTTGGTGGTAGTGGCCGGTGTGAGTGTCGATCCGTCATCCTTTTGGTGAGGAGTCTGTCATCTTATTGACGTCAGATTATGCGATAGTGTTTATCCTATCATCCTTTAGGTGGTAGTGGCCGGTCTGAGTTTCGCTCTATCATCCATTTGGTGTGGGGTCTGACATCTTGGTTGTGTCAGATTCTGCGATATGATTGTCCTATCATACTTTTGGTTGTAGTGGTCGGTGTGAGTTTCGCTCAGTCATTCTTTTGGTGAGGGGTCTGTCATCTGATTGATGTTAGATTATGCAATAGTGTTTGTCCTATCATCCTTTTGCTGGTAGTGGTCGGTGTGAGTTTCACTCTGTCATCCTTTTGGTGGGGGGTCTATCATCTTTTTGATGTCAGATTGTGCGATAGTTTTTTGTCCTATCATCCGTTTGGTGGTAGTGCCCAGTATGAGTTTCGCTCCGTCATCCTTTTGGTGGGGGGTCTGTCATCTTGTTGATGTCAGATTGTGCGATAGTGTTTGGTCCTATCATCCTTTTGGTGGTAGTGGCTAGTGTGAGTTTCGATCCGTCATTCTTTTGGTGGGGGGTCTGTCATCTTATTGATGTCAGATTGTGCGATAGTGTTTGTCCTATCAATCTTTTGGTGGTAGTGGCCGGTGTGAGTTTCGCTCTGTCATCCTTTTGGTGGGGGGTCTGTCATCTTTTTGATGTCAGATTGTGCGATAGTGTTTTGTCCTATCATCCTTTTGGTGGTAGTGCCCAGTATGAGTTTCTCTCCGTCATCCTTTTGGTGGGGGGTCTGTCATCTTATTGATGTCAGATTATGCGATAGTGTTTATCCTATCATCCTTTAGGTGGTAGTGGCCGGTGTGAGTTTTGCTCTATCATCCATTTGGTGTGGGTCTGACATCTTGGTTATGTCAGATTCTGCGATATGATTGTCCTATCATACTTTTGGTTGTAGTGGTCGGTGTGAGTTTCGGTCAGTCATTCTTTTGGTGGGGGGTCTGTCATCTTATTGATGTTAAATTATGCAATAGTGTTTGTCCTATCATCCTTTTGGTGGTAGTGGTCGGTGTGAGTTTCACTCTGTCATCCTTTTGGTGGGGGGTCTGTCATCTTTTTGATGTCAGATTGTGCGATAGTTTTTTGTCCTATCATCCGTTTGGTGGTAGTGCCCAGGATGAGTTTCGCTCCGTCATCCTTTTGGTGGGGGGTCTGTCATCTTGTTGATGTCAAATTGTGCGATAGTGTTTTGTCCTATCATCCTTTTGGTGGTAGTGGCTAGTGTGAGTTTCGATCCGTCATTCTTTTGGTGGGGGGTCTGTCATCTTATTGATGTCAGATTGTGCGATAGTGTTTGTCCTATCAATCTTTTGGTGGTAGTGGCCGGTGTGAGTTTCGCTCTGTCATCCTTTTGGTGAGGGGTCTGTCATCTTTTTGATGTCAGATTGTGCGATCGTGTTTTGTCCAATCATCCTTTTGGTGGTAGTGCCCAGTATGAGTTTCGCTCCGTCATCCTTTTGGTGGGGGGTCTGTCATCTTGTTGATGTTAGATTGTGCGATAGTGTTTTGTCATATCATCCTTTTGGTGGTAGTGGCCGGTGTTAGTTTCGCTATGTCATCCTTTTGGCGGGGGCCTGTCATCTTTTTGATGTCAGATTGTGCGATAGTGTTTTGTCCTATCATCCTTTTGGTGGTAGTGCCCAGTATGAGTTTCTCTCCGTCATCCTTTTGGTGGGGGGTCTGTCTTCTTGTTGATGTCAGATTGTGCGATAGTGTTTTGTCCTATCATCCTTTTGGTGGTAGTGCCCGGTATGAGTTTCGCTCTGTCATCCTTTTGGTGGGGGGTCTGTCATCTTATTGATGTTAGATTGTGCGATAGTGTTTTATCCTATCATCCTTTTGGTGGTAGTGGCCGGTATGAGTTTCGCTCCGTCATCCTTTTGGTGGGGGGTCTGTCATGTTATTGATGTTAGATTGTGACATAGTGTTTGTCCTATCATCCTTTTGGTGGTAGTGGCCGGTGTGAGTTTCGCTCCGTCATCATTTTGGTGGGGGGTTTGTCATCTTGATTGATGTCAGATTGTGCGATAGTGTTTGTCCTTTCATCCTTTTGGTGGTAGTGGCCGGTGTGAGTTTCGCTCTGTGATCCTTTTCGTGAGGGGTTTGTCATCTTATTGATGTCAGATTGTGCGATAGTGTTTGTCCTATAATCCTTTTGGTGGTAGTGGCTGGTGTGAATTTCGCTCCGTCATCCTTTTGGTGGGAGGTCTGTCATCTTATTGATGTCAGATTGTGCGATAGTGTTTCTCCTATCATCCTTTTGGTGGTAGTGGCCGGTGTGAGTTTCGCTCCGTCATCCTTTTGGTGGAGGGTCTGTCATCTTATTGATGTCAGATTATGCGATAGTGTTTATCCTATCATCCTTTAGGTGGTAGTGGCCGGTGTAAGTTTCGCTCAATCATCCATTTGGTGGGGGGTCTGACATCTTGGTTATGTAAGATTCTGCGATATGATTGTCATATCATACTTTTGGTGGTAGTGGTCGGTGTGAGTTTCGCTTAGTCATTCTTTTGGTGGGGGGTCTGTCATCTTATTGATGTTAGATTATGCGATAGTGTTTGTCCTATCATCCTTTTGGTGGTAGTGGCTGTCGCTACTGCGAAAATCGGCGCCGGCTGACAGAAGAGTCGCCACCGTGCGTTATTTATCCCTCAGAGCGGGAAAGGAAACGCTCGAAGTAAACCTCGCAAAAACGGGGAAAAGGTATGGTCATCGCAACCATAGCCTGGGTTCGGGAGTCGGTTACGCAAGGGGAAGGTATTAGCACCCCTCACGTCCGTCGTACTCGACGGGATCCACGCTTGCTTGGGTTGTCTACTGGATGCAAAACAATCTATCTACGGCTGCTAAATCTAAAGGGAAGGGAATTGACTCGATAGAGCGTCGCACTCTATGCCTACGTATTCTCAAGAGAGAAAGTCAGAGTCAACGTAGTTCGGGACTACAGGGAAAATTGGCTCGCCAAGACATCGCGTCTTGTGCCTACGTACTTCCACTGGACGGAAGATCAGAGCCTTGCGTAGTTCAGACTAACTACGGCTAAACAAACATTCTCACACAGCAGTGAGAAAAACAACTGGTTTCACAGGGTCGGGAACCTATGGTCACAACTATGGCTGAGTCTCGAATGCACTTGGGCAAGAGAGAAAAAGGGTTTCAATTAGTCGTCAGCGGGAAAGTCTCGATCGCACAGCCGCGAGAGAACAAAAGTTAGTTGTTAATGTGCTCGCTAGGATATCGCATCCTATGCCTACATATCTTCGTCTGGAACGAAGAATCAGAGCAGCTGTAGTTCGGCTACTATCGGACCACAGCTTAAATCTCGTTTTATTCATCTCTGAAAAATGATTACAATGAGTGCATACTGAAAATAAATCTCCTAGGAAACGCTATCCTATTCTATCCTGAAAAATCGAGTGAAAATGGCCCCCTAACAAATGGGCCTCTAATTCTATCCTAAAAGTCGAGAAATAAAATCTATGAAAGTATCCTAAAAGAAATGCTTAAAAATATTAAATTGGCACTTTATATTTTTTTTCTCTTTTTTCTCCTTTTCTATTCTCAACATATTTTTTCCTCTTTTTTCTCAAAATATCTTTTTCTATATTTTTCTCTTTTCTTATATCCTTTTTTTTCTATTTTTTAAACAATATTTCTTTCACTTTTTTCTTTATTTCTTTTCTTCTCTATTTTTTCTTTTTTTTTTTTCAAACATATTTCTTTTTCTCTTTTGATATTTTCCACTATATTTCTTTTTCTCTTTTGATATTTTCCACTATATTTCTTTTTCTCTTTTTTTTATTATATTTCTTTTACTTTTTCTTCTTTTCTTTTTCAAATGTATTTTCTAATCTTAAAAAAGAATAATAAAAAAATACAAAAATGGGGCTGGGGGGTGTATTGCCTACAGGGGATTACAAAAAATAAAACAAAAATTTGAAGGGCCCAGCCCAATCACTTCAGAAAACGCAGCAGGGGGGTGCTGTGGGAAAACTGGGTGTGTATGCTGGAAATGAGCTTTATTGGGCTTGAGCCCAGAACCTGCCAAAAACACGGAGGGACATGTGCCAAAAAAGTGAACTGGGCCCTGAGGCCCACGACCCAGTCTCTCCCTCTCCTTTCTCCCTTCCCAGATTCTGAAGAAACCCTAGACCATCTTCAGCGCCGCCGCCGCCACCTCTTCGTCCCCTCTCAAACTCTCTCTCCACCTTCGTTCAATCCCTCTCTCAAACGTTCGCAAGCACAAACGCTCAGCTCAAATCAACTCACCCACCAACTAACAACCCCAATGCAATCGGTGTCCATGGCTTGAAGATCTCAGATGACGAAGGTTCGTGTTCTTGATGGAGGTCTAACTAAAGCTGGATCTAGATGCTACTCTGATGATTTCTGTTTGAAGATTGATGACTTAGATCGTACTTGAAAATCTTGTTGAAGCTTCATGAAGACTCTTGGAAGTTCTTGGAGGAAAGAAACTGGAAAACGTGAAGAACACAACGAACATGGATGAAGGCTTTGAGTGTTCCAGGGACCTTACTTGAAGATTGAGGGAAATCGACGAACATGCGTGAAGGTTCTTGAGATTTTGTTGAAGATCGTTGCTGGGAAGAGGATTCACTTGATGTTGTTAGTTCTGTTGAGGGATTCTGGAGTTTTCTGGAGTTCTTGAAGGTTGGATGAAGGAGATGAATGTTTGAAGGTGAAGATCTGGGGGAGATTAGCGGTGGTTTCTGGTGGATCGATGGTGGCGATGAAGGTTGGATGATGATTCTGGGGAGATCACGAAGGAAGATGATGAAGCTTCATAGGGAGGAAGAGGTTGGTGACCGGAATCTGGGCTTGGAGGGAGTTCCGGCGAGTTTGTGGTGGCCGGAGTGCATGCACGGTGGTAGGGGCTTTCTTCCGATGGGGTTCTGTGGAGACGACACGTGGGTGGACGGTGGAGGTGTGGAGGCTTGCATGGCCTCCACGTGTGAGGCTGAGGGAGAGAGAATCAGTGAAGTGGCGTGTGTGGAACGCTGCAATGTGGGACCTCCCCTCCTGGACACGTGGCTGCGTCTGGGCTTTATAGCTGAGATTTCGCTGGAAAGATCTGGAAAGATCCAGATGGCGCTGGAAATTGCTTGGAACGAATTGGATTTTTTTGCTGGATATTCTGGATCCTTCTTGCTGGATATTGGGCTGAAACTTGGACAAAAAACCCCAAAACTGGGCCTGCGAAATTGCATAAGGCCCAACCGAAAATGAATGGAAAAAAAACTAATAAAACTGAAAAACAGAATTAAAAACTAATTCACTTAATCCTATTTAATTAAACCAATAAACCCCTAATCTGAAAATTAAACTAAATCCCTATTAACTCTAAAAATCAAATTAACTCCTAATTAAAATTCTAAAAAAAATCTCTAATAAATTCTAAAAATCTATTATTCTATAATATCTATAAAAGAAAACTTTTATTCATTTATTATTTTTATAAAAGAAATTCTAAAAACAATTAAATTCTAAAAACTATTAAAGTTGTTTAAAACTATTAAAAAATATACTAATATTCTAGAAAATCCTATATCATCTAAAAATATTAAAAATCTATTAAAACCTATTAAATCCTAAAATGAATTTAAAAATCTATTTAATTCTATAAAATGCTAAAAATTGATTTAAAAATATTAAAATCTATTAGAAAATTCTATTAAATCCTAGAAATTGATTTAAAAGCTAATTAAACCCTAAAAAATCCTATAAAATCCAGAAAAATCACGATAATTCCCAGAGGGACAAAATGAGCACCGAACAACACCAAAATAATCGGTAAAAATAAACGGGCACCGAAATATCCCAAAAATCAATTCTACTGATCAAAAAACACCTGAAACACGGGACGGGAGCTGTGATCCCTGATAAAATCAAAACAAATGAACAATGCAATGTATGCGATATGCAGATGCGAATGTGGTTATGCGTCGAAACATCGAGCCAAATGCGAGACCTGGTTGGTCAAATTTTGGGGTGCAACAGCTGCCCCTATTCAAGCGGCTTCGACCTGAGTGGATGAAGAGCGCTTAGCTTTCAGACATTCAAGGTAGATGACGGTTGAATACAAAATGGAACCCTGAAATTTGCCAACCGCAAGAATATACTGCAAAACTGCTTGAGGAATAGCTTCCAATAAACTGAAGTTTGGTTGTCACGACAACATCTGGTCAATTTTCTGATAAAATTTTCTTCTTCTCTTCAACACCTGTGTGACGCCACAAGTATTGAAATAATGCTTCATAAAGCAAACACCTTGATTCCCATCTCTTTCGTGGGATCAAATCTGGTCAACTCACAGTTCATTGCGAACTTGAGGACAATTCTCCTGGGGAAATTCTGAATTGAACTGCCTTGCACCTGTTTTGACGAAGGCGGCAGCTTCAGAAGTCTGATATATGTCAATCTCCTTGTTGTTGTTGTTGTTTTTTCCCGATGCTGACGTAACAATCAAATGAAGAATCACTCCGCTGGGGAAGACGAGAAGTTGAACCACACAACTCTGCAGGTGAACAAATTCGAAATCCAATAGGTAACCATCTTGGTCTATGTTTCGACATGCGTATGCTTGATAATGATGTAATGCCCTATATGACATGAATATGCTATGCGTTTTGTTTGAAAATGCAATGCCCTATATGACATGAATATGCTATGCGTTTTGTTTGAAAATGCGAGGCCCAGACGGCATGGATATGTTATATGCTTGATAGATGCAATGACTATATACGCAAATGCTAATGCAAGCTCTAGCTGCCAGAGAACACCAGGTCTGAAAACCACTTGGCAAAATAAATGCCGAAGGAAACGTCAACTCTCCTGGGGATGACCTGAAGTCACAGAACCATCTCAGCAAAATAAATGCTGGAAACGAGAAATCAAATCCTCTGGGGATAACTACCATGCTGGAGAAATGAAAAGGCAACCCTGCTTGGAGACTTCACTGGGGAAAGACAGACAACTCTGCTCGGGAATGCTCTTTTCAAACCATTGGCAACTGATTGCGCTCTGCGGGGATTGACCCAAACTGAGGTTGATTACGCGCAGCACACTGCTGGAAATGCTCATACTATCGAGGATATCAATCTTAATCTGCTGAAGATACTCCTGATCCTACTCTGATACGGGGTAAAATACCATCTCGACTCTTCCGGGGATAATAAACAACTTTCATCTGCTGAAGAGTAACAATTCTGATTTAACAACATCCACAAGGAATTCAAACATTACTCGGAGCACTGGTATTTGTCGAGCTTCGTATCGGGGAACATGTCAACATGCGGGTCATTGGGAAATATTGTGTCAGATACCTTTAGGTTTTTGTTTTGTTTGCTTTTCTGATTTAGAATAAACATGGATTATGTACACAGTGGAATGGAAAATACTAGGCGAGAACTAGCATTCAAAGGTAGGCTACCAGGCGAGAACTGATAGGAAAATAGGTTAGGAAAACTGATTTTTGTGTTTTTGAACATCAGACGAGCTGACTGGATAACAGACTGAGAAAAAGACAACCAGGCGAGAACTGGCTGAAAGCTAACGTACATCAGGCGAGAACTGGTATAACACATAGGTTAAACACACGAGAACTGATTATGCGATGACATGTACCAGGCGAGAACTGATACAACACTTTGAAGAAACGGTGACCAAACGAGAATTGGTTACCAATAAACTGCACCAGGACGGGAACTGCTGCTTACAATAAACTGCACCAGGACGGGAACTGATGCTTACCGATTTGCCAGGCGAGGACTGGACTTTGGAAACGACTGGTTACTGACACGCAACAGGTTTAAACTGCAGGATAATGGTCCAACGACAACAAGATCTTCTTATTTGAAAGGTTTTCGATAAGGGTATTGACATGATTCCCCGATACTCAACTCTGGCTGGGGATAAACGAGCTGATTTGAATAACTTGCCCCTGGTACACTCAGCTGGGGGATAAAAGACTGGCTTGCACAACTTGCCCCATTCAACTTCAACTTTGCCCCAATCTAACTCTTGGGAATACCTGCTCTGAATAACTTGCTACGAGAAAACTTCGAGAATTTTGCCCCGGTATCTGCACGACAAAAGAATTCAATTTCCAATTAAACACCTAACAACCCAGTTGATTTCAACATTCTCTGCGATGACTTGCCCCTGAATGAGCGATGAGCGACTCAACCTGATCTGATTATCCACTGGAAGCATCTGCTTTCAAATCTCAGCGCTCTGCATAATTGCCCCTGATTGGGTCTTGAGAAGACTCCTTCTGATCAACTGCTTCTCAAACAAATGCCCCTGCTCAACTGAAGCTTCGGGACTTGTCCTCGGATTGACTGATACTGAACTTACTGGAAGATAATGCCCCTGATTCACTGGGCTTCACAACATGCACCATTCTGGTTCAGACTGCTGGATTACTCAGTCCTATTTGATTACTCCCTGATGGAATTTCTTTCATGCCAACTACTAACCTGCAATTTGAATCGTCTGTCTACGAATGGTAATCTTAATGCAATGGCTATGCAGATTTTGAAAAAATTTTGAGCTGTCACTCATTTACATGCATGATTGAGAGCGACGAATGAATCAAAGTTCACACGCAGTGCTTACGTGGTCAGTGAAAATACAACAAGATGTGACTAGCAAGTCAAGAAGGAGTCAGGTTACTCGACCTTATCGTAATGCGCTTCAGAATAACCCTACCTCAATTAGGTCTTTTGAGGGTTGTATCGTGGTCGGGTTCACGGTTCGTGAAACAAAGGATATTCGGCTCAAATTTTGATTTGTACCCACCCCTTCTACGTGATGATCTCCGATCCTAAGGTTCAGTTAACCTGGCACAAGCACTCGCCTCTTCGAGAAGTATGTTGAATGGTAAGAACCTACAGTTAAGGAATTCACAATGCTTTTCTTCTAGAGTGATAGTTACTCCTTCTTCGCTTTCGGTGTCTGTGTACACGACTTTGTGATTTGCTGGGAAAAATTTCTTTTTAATCCCTCTTTTCATTCTTTTGATTCCCTAACTTTTGCCTGGACTGACTCATTTTGAGTTCCTTTCGATTTTTTCGATTTCTTTTGAAGTCCAGCGGGATGCCCTAATTTTTGCCTAAGTATTTAGCTTTCCAGCTTTTCTTTCTTTTTACTTAGCGGGCTTTCTTTCTTTCTTTCTTTTGGAACAAAGTCGTGCGACACTGGTTGTCTTGATTGCTCCGAAAGGATTGTAACTGTCTCACTCCTGATTGGTGAGGTTTGACCTCTTGAAAGGTATAAACTGATTGGTCCTCGACAGACAACACTCCTCTGTAAGACTTGAATGCTTGGTCAAGCTAACTGACAACTACCCTGCCCCGGGTTAGGATGTGAGGGTTTATAAGTCCGAAAAAACTTCTACTTCCTGGCTCGAAGTGGTTAACAAGGGACTAACTCCTTATATCTCCAGTGTTTGGGGAATTTGAAACAATGCCTTGTACGTCATCGGTACGGTCTTATCTGAAAGCATACAATCATGAGTTTCAGTTTCGTCATCCTCCCTCCTAACTTTGCTAGTCACAGCGAAAAAATGGAGTGAAATAAATGCAAGTGTCAGTGCAATGCAATAAATGAGCGACAGCGACATGATTAATTCAGAAAAATGCATAATCACTTTATTATTATCACCATTCAAAACATACAATGTTAAAAAGCAGGTAGTAACTAACAGAACAAGAAACTACAGATGCAAATGATATAAAGGCTTGAGAATTGCCACTGCTGAGGCGCCTGCCTGTCTGAACCACTGGCTTCTGCTGGGGAATAGACCCTCTGAATCTATGAGCTTAGACAGCTGTTAGGGATGAACAAACAGAAATCCTTCTCGAAAGGAAATGCGATCCTGATCAATCAACTGCTGTACCTTCGCCTGAAATGCTTTACAATCTTCGGTTGAATGCCCCGGAGAGCCGCCATGATAACCACACTGCACGTGGGGATTGTACCCAGGAGGGTAAGGTTCTGGAACTGGCTTAAGAGCTTTCGGCTCCACCAAAGACTTCTGGATCAAAGACGGTAGCAACTGGCTA
This sequence comes from Lathyrus sativus, assembly GCA_963859935.3. Classification (NCBI taxonomy): domain Eukaryota; kingdom Viridiplantae; phylum Streptophyta; class Magnoliopsida; order Fabales; family Fabaceae; genus Lathyrus; species Lathyrus sativus. Next base: position 4,685 of record CAWUDS030000529.1, on the reverse strand, counting down.
TACGGCATCGGCACTGGGTGAAAAGGGACTTTCCTTCGTTCCAAATTGTTGCGAGGTCGGTTCTGATTCTGACGCTGATTCTGATAACCTCGGCCAAGAGTTCGCTGATTTGCAATGGAAGCGACATAAGATTCCTGATATGGTGCCCCAGGTACGGCTGTCTGTCCAGTATAACAAGCCACGGGAGGTACTGATCTTTGATAAGATGATGAACCAACAAAATTCACTGATTCGCTTTGAGGATATTCAATCTTTGGCATGACTGAGTTGATCACAACTTCTTCTTCACTCTGATAGTCACAAGGGTATTCAGTTTCACCAGCTTGATCATATGGAGTAATCTGAATTTTCCCCATTCTTATGGAGTACTCAAGGCGTTCTCCTAATGCTACCACGTCAGAGAAACTTGCCGGAACTCCGAGCAATCTTTTGAAGTACGGATATTGTAGGGAATCTACAAACATGCTTGCCAGCTCTTGGTCTAACAACGGTGGACGCACTTTAGCAGCAAATTCTCTCCATCTCTGAGCATACCTCCTGATCGGTTCATTGATCTCTTGAGACAACTCTTGCAAATGCATGCGATAAGGAGCAATGTCTAGATTGTAATCGTACTGCTTCAGAAAAGCTCTGGCTAAATCCGTCCATGACTGAATCTGATTCCTCTCTAACTGCATATACCACCTCAAAGATGCCCCAGTCAGACTCTCTTGAAAGCAATGGATCATCAACTTGTCATTTCGCGCAAACGCAGTCATTCTTCGACAGAACATCATCAAATGCAACTTCGGACAGCTATCTCCCGTGTACTTCTCAAATTTCGGCACTTTGAACTTGTAAGGCAACACCAGGTCAGGAACCAAACACATGCCTACAGCATCTAGGTTGACAGCATCTTTGGCTTTCAAAGCTTTCATTTGCTCTTCCAACACTCGGACTCTTCTACCATCGTCAAGGGCTCTTGGATCTACCATCCCAGCTGCTGGAGTATCTCTTCGGTAATTCATCACAGGGAAAGCAACACCTTGATTGGTAACAGGAGGAGGACGCTCATTCTGGGCAACAAACTGCTCATGCCGATCTTGGTTCTCAACAGAAGGCTGTACAACTTGGTCTGCAGCAACGTTGTTCACTTGCGGGAAGTCTTCCGTGGAATCATACAGAGGGTTGGACGCCATAGTGAACCCTGTCAGGGTGTTAGGAGACTGGAAATTGCCTTCAGACATGGCTACCAATAATCTTCAGCTGACTTCGACACTTGATTCTGCTCAAATCTACTCAACCCCTAGGTAGGTCTTCTGTCAATCAACAGCTGCTCAATCCAAACTCCGGGTAATCACCTTCAGGAAACAAAGGCTGGATCAGAACTCTGGCTAGCTGGAGGATGATATGCAATGCAACACTGATATGCATATGATATGCAAAATGCAGCAAACAATGGGACCACAGCCCCCACACAAAATCTGAATACTGCTGCGCTGCTGACGGAGACGTTCTCTGAAAAGAAGACCAGTATAACGGGTAGGTTGAAAGTCAAGTTTCCTGCACAAAAAAACCCCCCCACTCACAGGTGTGGACCTATATCTGACAAGGTACGGCATCCTATGCGGTCGTCAGCGTCACAGACATTCAGAACTGACGATACGATTCCCAGAAGGAGTGGCATCATCGAATCCTGAAGAGGCCTCACTCAGCTAACTTCCAATGATCGGTTCCCAGAGTCGACAATCCAACTAACCAGCAACCCACGCCAACCAAAGGAAGGACAGGAGGCCAACCAGCAGAACCTCGTCTGAGTGTAGATTTCATGGGACACCAAAGCAAGGCAAAGCAAGCGGGCGCCCACTAATTTCTACTCTAATTCTAAGGTGCACTCCAAGCCCAGGTCCGGCTTATCTCTCAATATCATAGAACACCCGTAACACCCCCAACAGCAACAGATAAAATAGGCCCCCAAACAAGCGCTAGGATTGACTCTCTCTTAGGGGACGTTGGATCCCACATGCATAAGAACTATCGCAGTCCTTAGCAGCCAGGGGACGTTGGAATCCCCAGCAGAGTCGCCAGCTGTCGCTACTTGCGAAAATCGGCGCCGGCTGACAGAAGAGTCGCCACCGTGCGTTATTTATCCCTCAGAGCGGGAAAGGAAACGCTCGAAGTAAACCTCGCAAAAACGGGGAAAAGGTATGGTCATCGCAACCATAGCCTGGGTTCGGGAGTCGGTTACGCAAGGGGAAGGTATTAGCACCCCTCACGTCCGTCGTACTCGACGGGATCCACGCTTGCTTGGGTTGTCTACTGGATGCAAAACAATCTATCTACGGCTGCTAAATCTAAAGGGAAGGGAATTGACTCGATAGAGCGTCGCACTCTATGCCTACGTATTCTCAAGAGAGAAAGTCAGAGTCAACGTAGTTCGGGACTACAGGGAAAATTGGCTCGCCAAGACATCGCGTCTTGTGCCTACGTACTTCCACTGGACGGAAGATCAGAGCCTTGCGTAGTTCAGACTAACTACGGCTAAACAAACATTCTCACACAGCAGTGAGAAAAACAACTGGTTTCACAGGGTCGGGAACCTATGGTCACAACTATGGCTGAGTCTCGAATGCACTTGGGCAAGAGAGAAAAAGGGTTTCAATTAGTCGTCAGCGGGAAAGTCTCGATCGCACAGCCGCGAGAGAACAAAAGTTAGTTGTTAATGTGCTCGCTAGGATATCGCATCCTATGCCTACATATCTTCGTCTGGAACGAAGAATCAGAGCAGCTGTAGTTCGGCTACTATCGGACCACAGCTTAAATCTCGTTTTATTCATCTCTGAAAAATGATTACAATGAGTGCATACTGAAAATAAATCTCCTAGGAAACGCTATCCTATTCTATCCTGAAAAATCGAGTGAAAATGGCCCCCTAACAAATGGGCCTCTAATTCTATCCTAAAAGTCGAGAAATAAAATCTATGAAAGTATCCTAAAAGAAATGCTTAAAAATATTAAATTGGCACTTTATATTTTTTTTCTCTTTTTTCTCCTTTTCTATTCTCAACATATTTTTTCCTCTTTTTTCTCAAAATATCTTTTTCTATATTTTTCTCTTTTCTTATATCCTTTTTTTCTATTTTTTAAACAATATTTCTTTCACTTTTTTCTTTATTTCTTTTCTTCTCTATTTTTTCTTTTTTTTTTTCAAACATATTTCTTTTTCTCTTTTGATATTTTCCACTATATTTCTTTTTCTCTTTTGATATTTTCCACTATATTTCTTTTTCTCTTTTTTTTATTATATTTCTTTTACTTTTTCTTCTTTTCTTTTTCAAATGTATTTTCTAATCTTAAAAAAGAATAATAAAAAAATACAAAAATGGGGCTGGGGGGTGTATTGCCTACAGGGGATTACAAAAAATAAAACAAAAATTTGAAGGGCCCAGCCCAATCACTTCAGAAAACGCAGCAGGGGGGTGCTGTGGGAAAACTGGGTGTGTATGCTGGAAATGAGCTTTATTGGGCTTGAGCCCAGAACCTGCCAAAAACACGGAGGGACATGTGCCAAAAAAGTGAACTGGGCCCTGAGGCCCACGACCCAGTCTCTCCCTCTCCTTTCTCCCTTCCCAGATTCTGAAGAAACCCTAGACCATCTTCAGCGCCGCCGCCGCCACCTCTTCGTCCCCTCTCAAACTCTCTCTCCACCTTCGTTCAATCCCTCTCTCAAACGTTCGCAAGCACAAACGCTCAGCTCAAATCAACTCACCCACCAACTAACAACCCCAATGCAATCGGTGTCCATGGCTTGAAGATCTCAGATGACGAAGGTTCGTGTTCTTGATGGAGGTCTAACTAAAGCTGGATCTAGATGCTACTCTGATGATTTCTGTTTGAAGATTGATGACTTAGATCGTACTTGAAAATCTTGTTGAAGCTTCATGAAGACTCTTGGAAGTTCTTGGAGGAAAGAAACTGGAAAACGTGAAGAACACAACGAACATGGATGAAGGCTTTGAGTGTTCCAGGGACCTTACTTGAAGATTGAGGGAAATCGACGAACATGCGTGAAGGTTCTTGAGATTTTGTTGAAGATCGTTGCTGGGAAGAGGATTCACTTGATGTTGTTAGTTCTGTTGAGGGATTCTGGAGTTTTCTGGAGTTCTTGAAGGTTGGATGAAGGAGATGAATGTTTGAAGGTGAAGATCTGGGGGAGATTAGCGGTGGTTTCTGGTGGATCGATGGTGGCGATGAAGGTTGGATGATGATTCTGGGGAGATCACGAAGGAAGATGATGAAGCTTCATAGGGAGGAAGAGGTTGGTGACCGGAATCTGGGCTTGGAGGGAGTTCCGGCGAGTTTGTGGTGGCCGGAGTGCATGCACGGTGGTAGGGGCTTTCTTCCGATGGGGTTCTGTGGAGACGACACGTGGGTGGACGGTGGAGGTGTGGAGGCTTGCATGGCCTCCACGTGTGAGGCTGAGGGAGAGAGAATCAGTGAAGTGGCGTGTGTGGAACGCTGCAATGTGGGACCTCCCCTCCTGGACACGTGGCTGCGTCTGGGCTTTATAGCTGAGATTTCGCTGGAAAGATCTGGAAAGATCCAGATGGCGCTGGAAATTGCTTGGAACGAATTGGATTTTTTTGCTGGATATTCTGGATCCTTCTTGCTGGATATTGGGCTGAAACTTGGACAAAAAACCCCAA
>CAWUDS030000528.1:0-24072 GCA_963859935.3 Lathyrus sativus | reverse complement strand
AATGACAATTAAAATTAAAAAATCGAGCTCAATATTGTTTGTACTCATCGTAATCACATTGACTTATGGTAAGTTACATCTAAAAATATTTAACATTTTTCTTCACCATCCCAAAGTTTTAGGTTTTTTATCACTAAGCAAAAAATATAATAGACTATAGTAGATGAAAAAAAATTAATTATATTGAATTTTTATACTCGATCAAAAAAATTTAGGTTTTTTCCCAACTAAAAAAGAAAGTCAAAAGACTATAACCCATGACATATATTTTATATAATATAGGTAAAAATTAAAGTAAATAATCAAGTTGAATTTATTGATATTTACCATTTTCACAGTGATTTATGGTAAATTAGATGTAAATATATTAAATATAATTCTCTTCCGTCACCAAATTTCATGTTACTTCGTCACTAAGCCACACAGTTAAAAGACTATAAATGAATGACAAATAAAATATATCTACCTGGGTAATCACTAAAATTAAATATTTAAGCTCAATATTATTTGTGTTCACCATAATCACATTGTACTATGGTATAATATATGTAAAAAATTTAGATATTTTTCTACTTCTCCATCACCAAAATTTTGGTTTCTTTACCTCTAAGAAACTAAGTAACGAAACTTCAAATGAGTTACATCTAAAAATATTCAATATTTTTCTTCACCATCCAAAAGTTTTAGGTTTTTTTATCACTAAGCAACAAATATAATAGACTATAGTAGGTGGAAAAAACTAATTATATTTAATTTTTCTACTCGATCAAAACATTTTAGGTTTTTTCCCAACTAAAAAACAAAATCAAAAGACTATAATCCATGACATATATTTTTTATAATATAGGTAAAAATTAAAGTAAATAATCAAGCTAGAATTTATTGATATTTACCATTTTCACCTTGAATTATGGTAAATTATATGTAAATATTTTAAATATAATTCTTTTCCGTCACCAAATTTCATGTTACTTCGTCACTAGGCCACACAGTTAAAAGACTATAAATGAATGATAAATAATATATATCTACCTGGGTAATCACTAAAATGAAATATTTAAGTTCAATATTATTTATGTTCTCCATAATCACATTGTATTATGGTATAATAGATGTAAAAAATTTCTATATTTTTCTACTTCTCCATCACCAAAGTTTTGGTTTCTTCACTTCTAAGAAACTAAGTTAACAGACTTCAAACAAATGACCCATAATTTATACATATGAATGACAATTAAAATTAAAAAATCGAGCTCAATATTGTTTGTACTCATCGTAATCACATTGACTTATGGTAAGTTACATCTAAAAATATTTAACATTTTTCTTCACCATCCCAAAGTTTTAGGTTTTTTATCACTAAGCAACAAATATAATAGACTATAGTAGATGAAAAAAATTAATTATATTGAATTTTTATACTCGATCAAAAAAATTTAGGTTTTTTCCCAACTAAAAAAGAAAGTCAAAAGACTATAACCCATGACATATATTTTATATAATATAGGTAAAAATTAAAGTAAATAATCAAGTTGAATTTATTGATATTTACCATTTTCACAGTGATTTATGGTAAATTAGATGTAAATATATTAAATATAATTCTCTTCTGTCACCAAATTTCATGTTACTTCGTCACTAAGCCACACAGTTAAAAGACTATAAATGAATGACAAATAAAATATATCTACCTGGGTAATCACTAAAATTAAATATTTAAGCTCGATATTATTTGTGTTCACCATAATCACATTGTACTATGGTATAATATATGTAAAGAATTTAGATATTTTTCTACTTCTCCATCACCAAAATTTTGGTTTCTTTACCTCTAAGAAACTAAGTAACGAAACTTCAAATGAGTTACATCTAAAAATATTCAATATTTTTCTTCACCATCCAAAAGTTTTAGGTTTTTTTTATCACTAAGCAACAAATATAATAGACTATAGTAGGTGGAAAAAACTAATTATATTTAATTTTTCTACTCGATCAAAACATTTTAGGTTTTTTCCCAACTAAAAAACAAAATCAAAAGACTATAATCCATGACATATATTTTTTATAATATAGGTAAAAATTAAAGTAAATAATCAAGCTAGAATTTATTGATATTTACCATTTTCACCTTGAATTATGGTAAATTATATGTAAATATTTTAAATATAATTCTTTTCCGTCACCAAATTTCATGTTACTTCGTCACTAGGCCACACAGTTAAAAGACTATAAATGAATGATAAATAAATTATATCTACCTGGGTAATCACTAAAATCAAATATTTAAGTTCAATATTATTTATGTTCTCCATAATCACATTGTATTATGGTATAATAGATGTAAAAAATTTCTATATTTTTCTACTTCTCCATCACCAAAGTTTTGGTTTCTTCACTTCTAAGAAACTAAGTTAACAGACTTCAAACAAATGACCCATAATTTATACATATGAATGACAATTAAAATTAAAAAATCGAGCTCAATATTGTTTGTACTCATCGTAATCACATTGACTTATGGTAAGTTACATCTAAAAATATTTAACATTTTTCTTCACCATCCCAAAGTTTTAGGTTTTTTATCACTAAGCAACAAATATAATAGACTATAGTAGATGAAAAAAATTAATTATATTGAATTTTTATACTCGATCAAAAAAATTTAGGTTTTTTCCCAACTAAAAAAGAAAGTCAAAAGACTATAACCCATGACATATATTTTATATAATATAGGTAAAAATTAAAGTAAATAATCAAGTTGAATTTATTGATATTTACCATTTTCACAGTGATTTATGGTAAATTAGATGTAAATATATTAAATATAATTCTCTTCCGTCACCAAATTTCATGTTACTTCGTCACTAAGCCACACAGTTAAAAGACTATAAATGAATGACAAATAAAATATATCTACCTGGGTAATCACTAAAATTAAATATTTAAGCTCAATATTATTTGTGTTCACCATAATCACATTGTACTATGGTATAATATATGTAAAAAATTTAGATATTTTTCTACTTCTCCATCACCAAAATTTTGGTTTCTTTACCTCTAAGAAACTAAGTAATGAAACTTCAAATGAGTTACATCTAAAAATATTCAATATTTTTCTTCACCATCCAAAAGTTTTAGGTTTTTTTTATCACTAAGCAACAAATATAATAGACTATAGTAGGTGGAAAAAACTAATTATATTTAATTTTTCTACTCGATCAAAACATTTTAGGTTTTTTCCCAACTAAAAAACAAAATCAAAAGACTATAATCCATGACATATATTTTTTATAATATAGGTAAAAATTAAAGTAAATAATCAAGCTAGAATTTATTGATATTTACCATTTTCACCTTGAATTATGGTAAATTATATGTAAATATTTTAAATATAATTCTTTTCCGTCACCAAATTTCATGTTACTTCGTCACTAGGCCACACAGTTAAAAGACAATAAATGAATGATAAATAATATATATCTACCTGGGTAATCACTAAAATCAAATATTTAAGTTCAATATTATTTATGTTCTCCATAATCACATTGTATTATGGTATAATAGATGTAAAAAATTTCTATATTTTTCTACTTCCCCATCACCAAAGTTTTGGTTTCTTCACTTCTAAGAAACTAAGTTAACAGACTTCAAACAAATGACCCATAATTTATACATATGAATGACAATTAAAATTAAAAAATCGAGCTCAATATTGTTTGTACTCATCGTAATCACATTGACTTATGGTAAGTTACATCTAAAAATATTTAACATTTTTCTTCACCATCCCAAAGTTTTAGGTTTTTTATCACTAAGCAACAAATATAATAGACTATAGTAGATGAAAAAAATTAATTATATTGAATTTTTATACTCGATCAAAAAAATTTAGGTTTTTTCCCAACTAAAAAAGAAAGTCAAAAGACTATAACCCATGACATATATTTTATATAATATAGGTAAAAATTAAAGTAAATAATCAAGTTGAATTTATTGATATTTACCATTTTCACAGTGATTTATGGTAAATTAGATGTAAATATATTAAATATAATTCTCTTCCGTCACCAAATTTCATGTTACTTCGTCACTAAGCCACACAGTTAAAAGACTATAAATGAATGACAAATAAAATATATCTACCTGGGTAATCACTAAAATTAAATATTTAAGCTCAATATTATTTGTGTTCACCATAATCACATTGTACTATGGTATAATATATGTAAAAAATTTAGATATTTTTCTACTTCTCCATCACCAAAATTTTGGTTTCTTTACCTCTAAGAAACTAAGTAACGAAACTTCAAATGAGTTACATCTAAAAATATTCAATATTTTTCTTCACCATCCAAAAGTTTTAGGTTTTTTTTATCACTAAGCAACAAATATAATAGACTATAGTAGGTGGAAAAAACTAATTATATTTAATTTTTCTACTCGATCAAAACATTTTAGGTTTTTTCCCAACTAAAAAACAAAATCAAAAGACTATAATCCATGACATATATTTTTTATAATATAGGTAAAAATTAAAGTAAATAATCAAGCTAGAATTTATTGATATTTACCATTTTCACCTTGAATTATGGTAAATTATATGTAAATATTTTAAATATAATTCTTTTCCGTCACCAAATTTCATGTTACTTCGTCACTAGGCCACACAGTTAAAAGACTATAAATGAATGATAAATAAGATATATCTACCTGGGTAATCACTAAAATCAAATATTTAAGTTCAATATTATTTATGTTCTCCATAATCACATTGTATTATGGTATAATAGATGTAAAAAATTTCTATATTTTTCTACTTCTCCATCACCAAAGTTTTGGTTTCTTCACTTCTAAGAAACTAAGTTAACAGACTTCAAACAAATGACCCATAATTTATACATATGAATGACAATTAAAATTAAAAAATCGAGCTCAATATTGTTTGTACTCATCGTAATCACATTGACTTATGGTAAGTTACATCTAAAAATATTTAACATTTTTCTTCACCATCCCAAAGTTTTAGGTTTTTTATCACTAAGCAACAAATATAATAGACTATAGTAGATGAAAAAAATTAATTATATTGAATTTTTATACTCGATCAAAAAAATTTAGGTTTTTTCCCAACTAAAAAAGAAAGTCAAAAGACTATAACCCATGACATATATTTTATATAATATAGGTAAAAATTAAAGTAAATAATCAAGTTGAATTTATTGATATTTACCATTTTCACAGTGATTTATGGTAAATTAGATGTAAATATATTAAATATAATTCTCTTCCGTCACCAAATTTCATGTTACTTCGTCACTAAGCCACACAGTTAAAAGACTATAAATGAATGACAAATAAAATATATCTACCTGGGTAATCACTAAAATTAAATATTTAAGCTCAATATTATTTGTGTTCACCATAATCACATTGTACTATGGTATAATATATGTAAAAAATTTAGATATTTTTCTACTTCTCCATCACCAAAATTTTGGTTTCTTTACCTCTAAGAAACTAAGTAACGAAACTTCAAATGAGTTACATCTAAAAATATTCAATATTTTTCTTCACCATCCAAAAGTTTTAGGTTTTTTTTATCACTAAGCAACAAATATAATAGACTATAGTAGGTGGAAAAAACTAATTATATTTAATTTTTCTACTCGATCAAAACATTTTAGGTTTTTTCCCAACTAAAAAACAAAATCAAAAGACTATAATCCATGACATATATTTTTTATAATATAGGTAAAAATTAAAGTAAATAATCAAGCTAGAATTTATTGATATTTACCATTTTCACCTTGAATTATGGTAAATTATATGTAAATATTTTAAATATAATTCTTTTCCGTCACCAAATTTCATGTTACTTCGTCACTAGGCCACACAGTTAAAAGACTATAAATGAATGATAAATAAGATATATCTACCTGGGTAATCACTAAAATCAAATATTTAAGTTCAATATTATTTATGTTCTCCATAATCACATTGTATTATGGTATAATAGATGTAAAAAATTTCTATATTTTTCTACTTCTCCATCACCAAAGTTTTGGTTTCTTCACTTCTAAGAAACTAAGTTAACAGACTTCAAACAAATGACCCATAATTTATACATATGAATGACAATTAAAATTAAAAAATCGAGCTCAATATTGTTTGTACTCATCGTAATCACATTGACTTATGGTAAGTTACATCTAAAAATATTTAACATTTTTCTTCACCATCCCAAAGTTTTAGGTTTTTTATCACTAAGCAACAAATATAATAGACTATAGTAGATGAAAAAAATTAATTATATTGAATTTTTATACTCGATCAAAAAAATTTAGGTTTTTTCCCAACTAAAAAAGAAAGTCAAAAGACTATAACCCATGACATATATTTTATATAATATAGGTAAAAATTAAAGTAAATAATCAAGTTGAATTTATTGATATTTACCATTTTCACAGTGATTTATGGTAAATTAGATGTAAATATATTAAATATAATTCTCTTCCGTCACCAAATTTCATGTTACTTCGTCACTAAGCCACACAGTTAAAAGACTATAAATGAATGACAAATAAAATATATCTACCTGGGTAATCACTAAAATTAAATATTTAAGCTCAATATTATTTGTGTTCACCATAATCACATTGTACTATGGTATAATATATGTAAAGAATTTAGATATTTTTCTACTTCTCCATCACCAAAATTTTGGTTTCTTTACCTCTAAGAAACTAAGTAACGAAACTTCAAATGAGTTACATCTAAAAATATTCAATATTTTTCTTCACCATCCAAAAGTTTTAGGTTTTTTTTATCACTAAGCAACAAATATAATAGACTATAGTAGGTGGAAAAAACTAATTATATTTAATTTTTCTACTCGATCAAAACATTTTAGGTTTTTTCCCAACTAAAAAACAAAATCAAAAGACTATAATCCATGACATATATTTTTTATAATATAGGTAAAAATTAAAGTAAATAATCAAGCTAGAATTTATTGATATTTACCATTTTCACCTTGAATTATGGTAAATTATATGTAAATATTTTAAATATAATTCTTTTCCGTCACCAAATTTCATGTTACTTCGTCACTAGGCCACACAGTTAAAAGACTATAAATGAATGATAAATAATATATATCTACCTGGGTAATCACTAAAATCAAATATTTAAGTTCAATATTATTTATGTTCTCCATAATCACATTGTATTATGGTATAATAGATGTAAAAAATTTCTATATTTTTCTACTTCTCCATCACCAAAGTTTTGGTTTCTTCACTTCTAAGAAACTAAGTTAACAGACTTCAAACAAATGACCCATAATTTATACATATGAATGACAATTAAAATTAAAAAATCGAGCTCAATATTGTTTGTACTCATCGTAATCACATTGACTTATGGTAAGTTACATCTAAAAATATTTAACATTTTTCTTCACCATCCCAAAGTTTTAGGTTTTTTATCACTAAGCAACAAATATAATAGACTATAGTAGATGAAAAAAATTAATTATATTGAATTTTTATACTCGATCAAAAAAATTTAGGTTTTTTCCCAACTAAAAAAGAAAGTCAAAAGACTATAACCCATGACATATATTTTATATAATATAGGTAAAAATTAAAGTAAATAATCAAGTTGAATTTATTGATATTTACCATTTTCACAGTGATTTATGGTAAATTAGATGTAAATATATTAAATATAATTCTCTTTCGTCACCAAATTTCATGTTACTTCGTCACTAAGCCACACAGTTAAAAGACTATAAATGAATGACAAATAAAATATATCTACCTGGGTAATCACTAAAATTAAATATTTAAGCTCGATATTATTTGTGTTCACCATAATCACATTGTACTATGGTATAATATATGTAAAAAATTTAGATATTTTTCTACTTCTCCATCACCAAAATTTTGGTTTCTTTACCTCTAAGAAACTAAGTAACGAAACTTCAAATGAGTTACATCTAAAAATATTCAATATTTTTCTTCACCATCCAAAAGTTTTAGGTTTTTTTTATCACTAAGCAACAAATATAATAGACTATAGTAGGTGGAAAAAACTAATTATATTTAATTTTTCTACTCGATCAAAACATTTTAGGTTTTTTCCCAACTAAAAAACAAAATCAAAAGACTATAATCCATGACATATATTTTTTATAATATAGGTAAAAATTAAAGTAAATAATCAAGCTAGAATTTATTGATATTTACCATTTTCACCTTGAATTATGGTAAATTATATGTAAATATTTTAAATATAATTCTTTTCCGTCACCAAATTTCATGTTACTTCGTCACTAGGCCACACAGTTAAAAGACTATAAATGAATGATAAATAAATTATATCTACCTGGGTAATCACTAAAATCAAATATTTAAGTTCAATATTATTTATGTTCTCCATAATCACATTGTATTATGGTATAATAGATGTAAAAAATTTCTATATTTTTCTACTTCTCCATCACCAAAGTTTTGGTTTCTTCACTTCTAAGAAACTAAGTTAACAGACTTCAAACAAATGACCCATAATTTATACATATGAATGACAATTAAAATTAAAAAATCGAGCTCAATATTGTTTGTACTCATCGTAATCACATTGACTTATGGTAAGTTACATCTAAAAATATTTAACATTTTTCTTCACCATCCCAAAGTTTTAGGTTTTTTATCACTAAGCAACAAATATAATAGACTATAGTAGATGAAAAAAATTAATTATATTGAATTTTTATACTCGATCAAAAAAATTTAGGTTTTTTCCCAACTAAAAAAGAAAGTCAAAAGACTATAACCCATGACATATATTTTATATAATATAGGTAAAAATTAAAGTAAATAATCAAGTTGAATTTATTGATATTTACCATTTTCACAGTGATTTATGGTAAATTAGATGTAAATATATTAAATATAATTCTCTTCTGTCACCAAATTTCATGTTACTTCGTCACTAAGCCACACAGTTAAAAGACTATAAATGAATGACAAATAAAATATATCTACCTGGGTAATCACTAAAATTAAATATTTAAGCTCGATATTATTTGTGTTCACCATAATCACATTGTACTATGGTATAATATATGTAAAGAATTTAGATATTTTTCTACTTCTCCATCACCAAAATTTTGGTTTCTTTACCTCTAAGAAACTAAGTAACGAAACTTCAAATGAGTTACATCTAAAAATATTCAATATTTTTCTTCACCATCCAAAAGTTTTAGGTTTTTTTTATCACTAAGCAACAAATATAATAGACTATAGTAGGTGGAAAAAACTAATTATATTTAATTTTTCTACTCGATCAAAACATTTTAGGTTTTTTCCCAACTAAAAAACAAAATCAAAAGACTATAATCCATGACATATATTTTTTATAATATAGGTAAAAATTAAAGTAAATAATCAAGCTAGAATTTATTGATATTTACCATTTTCACCTTGAATTATGGTAAATTATATGTAAATATTTTAAATATAATTCTTTTCCGTCACCAAATTTCATGTTACTTCGTCACTAGGCCACACAGTTAAAAGACTATAAATGAATGATAAATAATATATATCTACCTGGGTAATCACTAAAATCAAATATTTAAGTTCAATATTATTTATGTTCTCCATAATCACATTGTATTATGGTATAATAGATGTAAAAAATTTCTATATTTTTCTACTTCTCCATCACCAAAGTTTTGGTTTCTTCACTTCTAAGAAACTAAGTTAACAGACTTCAAACAAATGACCCATAATTTATACATATGAATGACAATTAAAATTAAAAAATCGAGCTCAATATTGTTTGTACTCATCGTAATCACATTGACTTATGGTAAGTTACATCTAAAAATATTTAACATTTTTCTTCACCATCCCAAAGTTTTAGGTTTTTTATCACTAAGCAACAAATATAATAGACTATAGTAGATGAAAAAAATTAATTATATTGAATTTTTATACTCGATCAAAAAAATTTAGGTTTTTTCCCAACTAAAAAAGAAAGTCAAAAGACTATAACCCATGACATATATTTTATATAATATAGGTAAAAATTAAAGTAAATAATCAAGTTGAATTTATTGATATTTACCATTTTCACAGTGATTTATGGTAAATTAGATGTAAATATATTAAATATAATTCTCTTCCGTCACCAAATTTCATGTTACTTCGTCACTAAGCCACACAGTTAAAAGACTATAAATGAATGACAAATAAAATATATCTACCTGGGTAATCACTAAAATTAAATATTTAAGCTCGATATTATTTGTGTTCACCATAATCACATTGTACTATGGTATAATATATGTAAAAAATTTAGATATTTTTCTACTTCTCCATCACCAAAATTTTGGTTTCTTTACCTCTAAGAAACTAAGTAACGAAACTTCAAATGAGTTACATCTAAAAATATTCAATATTTTTCTTCACCATCCAAAAGTTTTAGGTTTTTTTTATCACTAAGCAACAAATATAATAGACTATAGTAGGTGGAAAAAACTAATTATATTTAATTTTTCTACTCGATCAAAACATTTTAGGTTTTTTCCCAACTAAAAAACAAAATCAAAAGACTATAATCCATGACATATATTTTTTATAATATAGGTAAAAATTAAAGTAAATAATCAAGCTAGAATTTATTGATATTTACCATTTTCACCTTGAATTATGGTAAATTATATGTAAATATTTTAAATATAATTCTTTTCCGTCACCAAATTTCATGTTACTTCGTCACTAGGCCACACAGTTAAAAGACTATAAATGAATGATAAATAAATTATATCTACCTGGGTAATCACTAAAATCAAATATTTAAGTTCAATATTATTTATGTTCTCCATAATCACATTGTATTATGGTATAATAGATGTAAAAAATTTCTATATTTTTCTACTTCTCCATCACCAAAGTTTTGGTTTCTTCACTTCTAAGAAACTAAGTTAACAGACTTCAAACAAATGACCCATAATTTATACATATGAATGACAATTAAAATTAAAAAATCGAGCTCAATATTGTTTGTACTCATCGTAATCACATTGACTTATGGTAAGTTACATCTAAAAATATTTAACATTTTTCTTCACCATCCCAAAGTTTTAGGTTTTTTATCACTAAGCAACAAATATAATAGACTATAGTAGATGAAAAAAATTAATTATATTGAATTTTTATACTCGATCAAAAAAATTTAGGTTTTTTCCCAACTAAAAAAGAAAGTCAAAAGACTATAACCCATGACATATATTTTATATAATATAGGTAAAAATTAAAGTAAATAATCAAGTTGAATTTATTGATATTTACCATTTTCACAGTGATTTATGGTAAATTAGATGTAAATATATTAAATATAATTCTCTTCTGTCACCAAATTTCATGTTACTTCGTCACTAAGCCACACAGTTAAAAGACTATAAATGAATGACAAATAAAATATATCTACCTGGGTAATCACTAAAATTAAATATTTAAGCTCGATATTATTTGTGTTCACCATAATCACATTGTACTATGGTATAATATATGTAAAGAATTTAGATATTTTTCTACTTCTCCATCACCAAAATTTTGGTTTCTTTACCTCTAAGAAACTAAGTAACGAAACTTCAAATGAGTTACATCTAAAAATATTCAATATTTTTCTTCACCATCCAAAAGTTTTAGGTTTTTTTTATCACTAAGCAACAAATATAATAGACTATAGTAGGTGGAAAAAACTAATTATATTTAATTTTTCTACTCGATCAAAACATTTTAGGTTTTTTCCCAACTAAAAAACAAAATCAAAAGACTATAATCCATGACATATATTTTTTATAATATAGGTAAAAATTAAAGTAAATAATCAAGCTAGAATTTATTGATATTTACCATTTTCACCTTGAATTATGGTAAATTATATGTAAATATTTTAAATATAATTCTTTTCCGTCACCAAATTTCATGTTACTTCGTCACTAGGCCACACAGTTAAAAGACTATAAATGAATGATAAATAAATTATATCTACCTGGGTAATCACTAAAATCAAATATTTAAGTTCAATATTATTTATGTTCTCCATAATCACATTGTATTATGGTATAATAGATGTAAAAAATTTCTATATTTTTCTACTTCTCCATCACCAAAGTTTTGGTTTCTTCACTTCTAAGAAACTAAGTTAACAGACTTCAAACAAATGACCCATAATTTATACATATGAATGACAATTAAAATTAAAAAATCGAGCTCAATATTGTTTGTACTCATCGTAATCACATTGACTTATGGTAAGTTACATCTAAAAATATTTAACATTTTTCTTCACCATCCCAAAGTTTTAGGTTTTTTATCACTAAGCAACAAATATAATAGACTATAGTAGATGAAAAAAATTAATTATATTGAATTTTTATACTCGATCAAAAAAATTTAGGTTTTTTCCCAACTAAAAAAGAAAGTCAAAAGACTATAACCCATGACATATATTTTATATAATATAGGTAAAAATTAAAGTAAATAATCAAGTTGAATTTATTGATATTTACCATTTTCACAGTGATTTATGGTAAATTAGATGTAAATATATTAAATATAATTCTCTTCCGTCACCAAATTTCATGTTACTTCGTCACTAAGCCACACAGTTAAAAGACTATAAATGAATGACAAATAAAATATATCTACCTGGGTAATCACTAAAATTAAATATTTAAGCTCAATATTATTTGTGTTCACCATAATCACATTGTACTATGGTATAATATATGTAAAAAATTTAGATATTTTTCTACTTCTCCATCACCAAAATTTTGGTTTCTTTACCTCTAAGAAACTAAGTAACGAAACTTCAAATGAGTTACATCTAAAAATATTCAATATTTTTCTTCACCATCCAAAAGTTTTAGGTTTTTTTTATCACTAAGCAACAAATATAATAGACTATAGTAGGTGGAAAAAACTAATTATATTTAATTTTTCTACTCGATCAAAACATTTTAGGTTTTTTCCCAACTAAAAAACAAAATCAAAAGACTATAATCCATGACATATATTTTTTATAATATAGGTAAAAATTAAAGTAAATAATCAAGCTAAAATTTATTGATATTTACCATTTTCACCTTGAATTATGGTAAATTATATGTAAATATTTTAAATATAATTCTTTTCCGTCACCAAATTTCATGTTACTTCGTCACTAGGCCACACAGTTAAAAGACTATAAATGAATGATAAATAATATATATCTACCTGGGTAATCACTAAAATCAAATATTTAAGTTCAATATTATTTATGTTCTCCATAATCACATTGTATTATGGTATAATAGATGTAAAAAATTTCTATATTTTTCTACTTCTCCATCACCAAAGTTTTGGTTTCTTCACTTCTAAGAAACTAAGTTAACAGACTTCAAACAAATGACCCATAATTTATACATATGAATGACAATTAAAATTAAAAAATCGAGCTCAATATTGTTTGTACTCATCGTAATCACATTGACTTATGGTAAGTTACATCTAAAAATATTTAACATTTTTCTTCACCATCCCAAAGTTTTAGGTTTTTTATCACTAAGCAACAAATATAATAGACTATAGTAGATGAAAAAAATTAATTATATTGAATTTTTATACTCGATCAAAAAAATTTAGGTTTTTTCCCAACTAAAAAAGAAAGTCAAAAGACTATAACCCATGACATATATTTTATATAATATAGGTAAAAATTAAAGTAAATAATCAAGTTGAATTTATTGATATTTACCATTTTCACAGTGATTTATGGTAAATTAGATGTAAATATATTAAATATAATTCTCTTCCGTCACCAAATTTCATGTTACTTCGTCACTAAGCCACACAGTTAAAAGACTATAAATGAATGACAAATAAAATATATCTACCTGGGTAATCACTAAAATTAAATATTTAAGCTCAATATTATTTGTGTTCACCATAATCACATTGTACTATGGTATAATATATGTAAAAAATTTAGATATTTTTCTACTTCTCCATCACCAAAATTTTGGTTTCTTTACCTCTAAGAAACTAAGTAACGAAACTTCAAATGAGTTACATCTAAAAATATTCAATATTTTTCTTCACCATCCAAAAGTTTTAGGTTTTTTTTATCACTAAGCAACAAATATAATAGACTATAGTAGGTGGAAAAAACTAATTATATTTAATTTTTCTACTCGATCAAAACATTTTAGGTTTTTTCCCAACTAAAAAACAAAATCAAAAGACTATAATCCATGACATATATTTTTTATAATATAGGTAAAAATTAAAGTAAATAATCAAGCTAAAATTTATTGATATTTACCATTTTCACCTTGAATTATGGTAAATTATATGTAAATATTTTAAATATAATTCTTTTCCGTCACCAAATTTCATGTTACTTCGTCACTAGGCCACACAGTTAAAAGACTATAAATGAATGATAAATAATATATATCTACCTGGGTAATCACTAAAATCAAATATTTAAGTTCAATATTATTTATGTTCTCCATAATCACATTGTATTATGGTATAATAGATGTAAAAAATTTCTATATTTTTCTACTTCTCCATCACCAAAGTTTTGGTTTCTTCACTTCTAAGAAACTAAGTTAACAGACTTCAAACAAATGACCCATAATTTATACATATGAATGACAATTAAAATTAAAAAATCGAGCTCAATATTGTTTGTACTCATCGTAATCACATTGACTTATGGTAAGTTACATCTAAAAATATTTAACATTTTTCTTCACCATCCCAAAGTTTTAGGTTTTTTATCACTAAGCAACAAATATAATAGACTATAGTAGATGAAAAAAATTAATTATATTGAATTTTTATACTCGATCAAAAAAATTTAGGTTTTTTCCCAACTAAAAAAGAAAGTCAAAAGACTATAACCCATGACATATATTTTATATAATATAGGTAAAAATTAAAGTAAATAATCAAGTTGAATTTATTGATATTTACCATTTTCACAGTGATTTATGGTAAATTAGATGTAAATATATTAAATATAATTCTCTTCCGTCACCAAATTTCATGTTACTTCGTCACTAAGCCACACAGTTAAAAGACTATAAATGAATGACAAATAAAATATATCTACCTGGGTAATCACTAAAATTAAATATTTAAGCTCAATATTATTTGTGTTCACCATAATCACATTGTACTATGGTATAATATATGTAAAAAATTTAGATATTTTTCTACTTCTCCATCACCAAAATTTTGGTTTCTTTACCTCTAAGAAACTAAGTAACGAAACTTCAAATGAGTTACATCTAAAAATATTCAATATTTTTCTTCACCATCCAAAAGTTTTAGGTTTTTTTTATCACTAAGCAACAAATATAATAGACTATAGTAGGTGGAAAAAACTAATTATATTTAATTTTTCTACTCGATCAAAACATTTTAGGTTTTTTCCCAACTAAAAAACAAAATCAAAAGACTATAATCCATGACATATATTTTTTATAATATAGGTAAAAATTAAAGTAAATAATCAAGCTAAAATTTATTGATATTTACCATTTTCACCTTGAATTATGGTAAATTATATGTAAATATTTTAAATATAATTCTTTTCCGTCACCAAATTTCATGTTACTTCGTCACTAGGCCACACAGTTAAAAGACTATAAATGAATGATAAATAATATATATCTACCTGGGTAATCACTAAAATCAAATATTTAAGTTCAATATTATTTATGTTCTCCATAATCACATTGTATTATGGTATAATAGATGTAAAAAAATTCTATATTTTTCTACTTCTCCATCACCAAAGTTTTGGTTTCTTCACTTCTAAGAAACTAAGTTAACAGACTTCAAACAAATGACCCATAATTTATACATATGAATGACAATTAAAATTAAAAAATCGAGCTCAATATTGTTTGTACTCATCGTAATCACATTGACTTATGGTAAGTTACATCTAAAAATATTTAACATTTTTCTTCACCATCCCAAAGTTTTAGGTTTTTTATCACTAAGCAACAAATATAATAGACTATAGTAGATGAAAAAAATTAATTATATTGAATTTTTATACTCGATCAAAAAAATTTAGGTTTTTTCCCAACTAAAAAAGAAAGTCAAAAGACTATAACCCATGACATATATTTTATATAATATAGGTAAAAATTAAAGTAAATAATCAAGTTGAATTTATTGATATTTACCATTTTCACAGTGATTTATGGTAAATTAGATGTAAATATATTAAATATAATTCTCTTCCGTCACCAAATTTCATGTTACTTCGTCACTAAGCCACACAGTTAAAAGACTATAAATGAATGACAAATAAAATATATCTACCTGGGTAATCACTAAAATTAAATATTTAAGCTCAATATTATTTGTGTTCACCATAATCACATTGTACTATGGTATAATATATGTAAAAAATTTAGATATTTTTCTACTTCTCCATCACCAAAATTTTGGTTTCTTTACCTCTAAGAAACTAAGTAACGAAACTTCAAATGAGTTACATCTAAAAATATTCAATATTTTTCTTCACCATCCAAAAGTTTTAGGTTTTTTTTATCACTAAGCAACAAATATAATAGACTATAGTAGGTGGAAAAAACTAATTATATTTAATTTTTCTACTCGATCAAAACATTTTAGGTTTTTTCCCAACTAAAAAACAAAATCAAAAGACTATAATCCATGACATATATTTTTTATAATATAGGTTAAAATTAAAGTAAATAATCAAGCTAGAATTTATTGATATTTACCATTTTTACCTTGAATTATGGTAAATTAGATGTAAATATATTAAATATAATTCTTTTCCGTCACCAAATTTCATGTTACTTCGTCACTAAGTCACACAGTTAAAAGACTATAAATGAATGATAAATAAATTATATCTACCTGGGTAATCACTAAAATCAAATATTTAAGTTCAATATTATTTATGTTCTCCATAATCACATTGTATTATGGTATAATAGATGTAAAAAATTTCTATATTTTTCTACTTCTCCATCACCAAAGTTTTGGTTTCTTCACTTCTAAGAAACTAAGTTAACAGACTTCAAACAAATGACCCATAATTTATACATATGAATGACAATTAAAATTAAAAAATCGACCTCAATATTGTTTGTACTCATCGTAATCACATTGACTTATGGTAAGTTACATCTAAAAATATTTAACATTTTTCTTCACCATCCCAAAGTTTTAGGTTTTTTATCACTAAGCAACAAATATAATAGACTATAGTAGATGAAAAAAATTAATTATATTGAATTTTTATACTCGATCAAAAAAATTTAGGTTTTTTCCCAACTAAAAAACAAAGTCAAAAGACTATAACCCATGACATATATTTTATATAATATAGGTAAAAATTAAAGTAAATAATCAAGTTGAATTTATTGATATTTACCATTTTCACAGTGATTTATGGTAAATTAGATGTAAATATATTAAATATAATTCTCTTCCGTCACCAAATTTCATGTTACTTCGTCACTAAGCCACACAGTTAAAAGACTATAAATGAATGACAAATAAAATATATCTACCTGGGTAATCACTAAAATTAAATATTTAAGCTCAATATTATTTGTGTTCACCATAATCACATTGTACTATGGTATAATATATGTAAAGAATTTAGATATTTTTCTACTTCTCCATCACCAAAATTTTGGTTTCTTTACCTCTAAGAAACTAAGTAACGAAACTTCAAATGAGTTACATCTAAAAATATTCAATATTTTTCTTCACCATCCAAAAGTTTTAGGTTTTTTTTATCACTAAGCAACAAATATAATAGACTATAGTAGGTGGAAAAAACTAATTATATTTAATTTTTCTACTCGATCAAAACATTTTAGGTTTTTTCCCAACTAAAAAACAAAATCAAAAGACTATAATCCATGACATATATTTTTTATAATATAGGTAAAAATTAAAGTAAATAATCAAGCTACAATTTATTGATATTTACCATTTTCACCTTGAATTATGGTAAATTATATGTAAATATTTTAAATATAATTCTTTTCCGTCACCAAATTTCATGTTACTTCGTCACTAGGCCACACAGTTAAAAGACTATAAATGAATGATAAATAATATATATCTACCTGGGTAATCACTAAAATCAAATATTTAAGTTCAATATTATTTATGTTCTCCATAATCACATTGTATTATGGTATAATAGATGTAAAAAATTTCTATATTTTTCTACTTCTCCATCACCAAAGTTTTGGTTTCTTCACTTCTAAGAAACTAAGTTAACAGACTTCAAACAAATGACCCATAATTTATACATATGAATGACAATTAAAATTAAAAAATCGAGCTCAATATTGTTTGTACTCATCGTAATCACATTGACTTATGGTAAGTTACATCTAAAAATATTTAACATTTTTCTTCACCATCCCAAAGTTTTAGGTTTTTTATCACTAAGCAACAAATATAATAGACTATAGTAGATGAAAAAAATTAATTATATTGAATTTTTATACTCGATCAAAAAAATTTAGGTTTTTTCCCAACTAAAAAACAAAGTCAAAAGACTATAACCCATGACATATATTTTATATAATATAGGTAAAAATTAAAGTAAATAATCAAGTTGAATTTATTGATATTTACCATTTTCACAGTGATTTATGGTAAATTAGATGTAAATATATTAAATATAATTCTCTTCCGTCACCAAATTTCATGTTACTTCGTCACTAAGCCACACAGTTAAAAGACTATAAATGAATGACAAATAAAATATATCTACCTGGGTAATCACTAAAATTAAATATTTAAGCTCAATATTATTTGTGTTCACCATAATCACATTGTACTATGGTATAATATATGTAAAGAATTTAGATATTTTTCTACTTCTCCATCACAAAAATTTTGGTTTCTTTACCTCTAAGAAACTAAGTAACGAAACTTCAAATGAGTTACATCTAAAAATATTCAATATTTTTCTTCACCATCCAAAAGTTTTAGGTTTTTTTTATCACTAAGCAACAAATATAATAGACTATAGTAGGTGGAAAAAACTAATTATATTTAATTTTTCTACTCGATCAAAACATTTTAGGTTTTTTCCCAACTAAAAAACAAAATCAAAAGACTATAATC
Organism: Lathyrus sativus; assembly: GCA_963859935.3. NCBI lineage: Eukaryota > Viridiplantae > Streptophyta > Magnoliopsida > Fabales > Fabaceae > Lathyrus > Lathyrus sativus. Next base: position 4,861 of record CAWUDS030000528.1, on the reverse strand, counting down.
CATGACATATATTTTTTATAATATAGGTAAAAATTAAAGTAAATAATCAAGCTAGAATTTATTGATGTTTACCATTTTCACCTTGAATTATGGTAAATTATATGTAAATATTTTAAATATAATTCTTTTCCGTCACCAAATTTCATGTTACTTCGTCACTAGGCCACACAGTTAAAAGACTATAAATGAATGATAAATAATATATATCTACCTGGGTAATCACTAAAATCAAATATTTAAGTTCAATATTATTTATGTTCTCCATAATCACATTGTATTATGGTATAATAGATGTAAAAAATTTCTATATTTTTCTACTTCTCCATCACCAAAGTTTTGGTTTCTTCACTTCTAAGAAACTAAGTTAACAGACTTCAAACAAATGACCCATAATTTATACATATGAATGACAATTAAAATTAAAAAATCGAGCTCAATATTGTTTGTACTCATCGTAATCACATTGACTTATGGTAGATTACATCTAAAAATATTTAACATTTTTCTTCACCGTCCCAAAGTTTTAGGTTTTTTATCACTAAGCAACAAATATAATAGACTATAGTAGATGAAAAAAATTAATTATATTGAATTTTTATACTCGATCAAAAAAATTTAGGTTTTTTCCCAACTAAAAAACAAAGTCAAAAGACTATAACCCATGACATATATTTTATATAATATAGGTAAAAATTAAAGTAAATAATCAAGTTGAATTTATTGATATTTACCATTTTCACAGTGTTTTGTGGTAAATTAGATGTAAATATATTAAATATAATTCTCTTCCGTCACCAAATTTCATGTTACTTGGTCACTAAGCCACACAGTTAAAAGACTATAAATGAATGACAAATAAAATATATCTACCTGGGTAATCACTAAAATTAAATATTTAAGCTCAATATTATTTGTGTTCACCATAATCACATTGTACTATGGTATAATATATGTAAAAAATTTAGATATTTTTCTACTTCTCCATCACCAAAATTTTGGTTTCTTTACCTCTGAGAAACTAAGTAACGAAACTTCAAATGAGTTACATCTAAAAATATTCAATATTTTTCTTCACCATCCAAAAGTTTTAGGTTTTTTTTATCACTAAGCAACAAATATAATAGACTATAGTAGGTGGAAAAAACTAATTATATTTAATTTTTCTACTCGATCAAAACATTTTAGGTTTTTTCCCAACTAAAAAACAAAATCAAAAGACTATAATCCATGACATATATTTTTTATAATATAGGTAAAAATTAAAGTAAATAATCAAGCTAGAATTTATTGATATTTACCATTTTCACCTTGAATTATGGTAAATTATATGTAAATATTTTAAATATAATTCTTTTCCGTCACCAAATTTCATGTTACTTCGTCACTAGGCCACACAGTTAAAAGACTATAAATGAATGATAAATAATATATATCTACCTGGGTAATCACTAAAATCAAATATTTAAGTTCAATATTATTTATGTTCTCCATAATCACATTGTATTATGGTATAATAGATGTAAAAAATTTCTATATTTTTCTACTTCTCCATCACCAAAGTTTTGGTTTCTTCACTTCTAAGAAACTAAGTTAACAGACTTCAAACAAATGACCCATAATTTATACATATGAATGACAATTAAAATTAAAAAATCGAGCTCAATATTGTTTGTACTCATCGTAATCACATTGACTTAAGGTAAGTTACATCTAAAAATATTTAACATTTTTCTTCACCATCCCAAAGTTTTAGGTTTTTTTATCACTAAGCAACAAATATAATAGACTATAGTAGATGAAAAAAATTAATTATATTGAATTTTTATACTCGATCAAAAAAATTTAGGTTTTTTCCCAACTAAAAAAGAAAGTCAAAAGACTATAACCCATGACATATATTTTATATAATATAGGTAAAAATTAAAGTAAATAATCAAGTTGAATTTATTGATATTTACCATTTTCACAGTGATTTATGGTAAATTAGATGTAAATATATTAAATATAATTCTCTTCCGTCACCAAATTTCATGTTACTTCGTCACTAAGCCACACAGTTAAAAGACTATAAATGAATGACAAATAAAATATATCTACCTGGGTAATCACTAAAATTAAATATTTAAGCTCAATATTATTTGTGTTCACCATAATCACATTGTACTATGGTATAATATATGTAAAAAATTTAGATATTTTTCTACTTCTCCATCACCAAAATTTTGGTTTCTTTACCTCTAAGAAACTAAGTAACGAAACTTCAAATGAGTTACATCTAAAAATATTCAATATTTTTCTTCACCATCCAAAAGTTTTAGGTTTTTTTTATCACTAAGCAACAAATATAATAGACTATAGTAGGTGGAAAAAACTAATTATATTTAATTTTTCTACTCGATCAAAACATTTTAGGTTTTTTCCCAACTAAAAAACAAAATCAAAAGACTATAATCCATGACATATATTTTTTATAATATAGGTAAAAATTAAAGTAAATAATCAAGCTAGAATTTATTGATATTTACCATTTTCACCTTGAATTATGGTAAATTATATGTAAATATTTTAAATATAATTCTTTTCCGTCACCAAATTTCATGTTACTTCGTCACTAGGCCACACAGTTAAAAGACTATAAATGAATGATAAATAAATTATATCTACCTGGGTAATCACTAAAATCAAATATTTAAGTTCAATATTATTTATGTTCTCCATAATCACATTGTATTATGGTATAATAGATGTAAAAAATTTCTATATTTTTCTACTTCTCCATCACCAAAGTTTTGGTTTCTTCACTTCTAAGAAATTAAGTTAACAGACTTCAAACAAATGACCCATAATTTATACATATGAATGACAATTAAAATTAAAAAATCGAGCTCAATATTGTTTGTACTCATCGTAATCACATTGACTTATGGTAAGTTACATCTAAAAATATTTAACATTTTTCTTCACGATCCCAAAGTTTTAGGTTTCTTATCACTAAGCAACAAATATAATAGACTATAGTAGATGAAAAAAATTAATTATATTGAATTTTTATACTCGATCAAAAAAATTTAGGTTTTTTCCCAACTAAAAAACAAAGTCAAAAGACTATAACCCATGACATATATTTTATATAATATAGGTAAAAATTAAAGTAAATAATCAAGTTGAATTTATTGATATTTACCATTTTCACAGTGTTTTGTGGTAAATTAGATGTAAATATATTAAATATAATTCTCTTCCGTCACCAAATTTCATGTTACTTGGTCACTAAGCCACACAGTTAAAAGACTATAAATGAATGACAAATAAAATATATCTACCTGGGTAATCACTAAAATTAAATATTTAAGCTCAATATTATTTGTGTTCACCATAATCACATTGTACTATGGTATAATATATGTAAAAAATTTAGATATTTTTCTACTTCTCCATCACCAAAATTTTGGTTTCTTTACCTCTGAGAAACTAAGTAACGAAACTTCAAATGAGTTACATCTAAAAATATTCAATATTTTTCTTCACCATCCAAAAGTTTTAGGTTTTTTTTATCACTAAGCAACAAATATAATAGACTATAGTAGGTGGAAAAAACTAATTATATTTAATTTTTCTACTCGATCAAAACATTTTAGGTTTTTTCCCAACTAAAAAACAAAATCAAAAGACTATAATCCATGACATATATTTTTTATAATATAGGTAAAAATTAAAGTAAATAATCAAGCTAGAATTTATTGATATTTACCATTTTCACCTTGAATTATGGTAAATTATATGTAAATATTTTAAATATAATTCTTTTCCGTCACCAAATTTCATGTTACTTCGTCACTAGGCCACACAGTTAAAAGACTATAAATGAATGATAAATAATATATATCTACCTGGGTAATCACTAAAATCAAATATTTAAGTTCAATATTATTTATGTTCTCCATAATCACATTGTATTATGGTATAATAGATGTAAAAAATTTCTATATTTTTCTACTTCTCCATCACCAAAGTTTTGGTTTCTTCACTTCTAAGAAACTAAGTTAACAGACTTCAAACAAATGACCCATAATTTATACATATGAATGACAATTAAAATTAAAAAATCGAGCTCAATATTGTTTGTACTCATCGTAATCACATTGACTTAAGGTAAGTTACATCTAAAAATATTTAACATTTTTCTTCACCATCCCAAAGTTTTAGGTTTTTTTATCACTAAGCAACAAATATAATAGACTATAGTAGATGAAAAAAATTAATTATATTGAATTTTTATACTCGATCAAAAAAATTTAGGTTTTTTCCCAACTAAAAAAGAAAGTCAAAAGACTATAACCCATGACATATATTTTATATAATATAGGTAAAAATTAAAGTAAATAATCAAGTTGAATTTATTGATATTTACCATTTTCACAGTGATTTATGGTAAATTAGATGTAAATATATTAAATATAATTCTCTTCCGTCACCAAATTTCATGTTACTTCGTCACTAAGCCACACAGTTAAAAGACTATAAATGAATGACAAATAAAATATATCTACCTGGGTAATCACTAAAATTAAATATTTAAGCTCAATATTATTTGTGTTCACCATAATCACATTGTACTATGGTATAATATATGTAAAAAATTTAGATATTTTTCTACTTCTCCATCACCAAAATTTTGGTTTCTTTACCTCTAAGAAACTAAGTAACGAAACTTCAAATGAGTTACATCTAAAAATATTCAATATTTTTCTTCACCATCCAAAAGTTTTAGGTTTTTTTTATCACTAAGCAACAAATATAATAGACTATAGTAGGTGGAAAAAACTAATTATATTTAATTTTTCTACTCGATCAAAACATT
>CAWUDS030000527.1:0-24144 GCA_963859935.3 Lathyrus sativus | reverse complement strand
AGTAATAATGGCTTCGGGAGGATAGAGCAATCAATAGCTCTAAAGCAGTCTTGAAATAATAATGTGATATGTCTTCAGGAGGATAGAGCAATCAATAGCTCTAAAGCAGTCTTGAAGTAATGATTTCAGGAGGATAGAGCAATGGATAGCTCTAAAGCAGTCTTGAAATAATAATGTAATTTCAGGAGGATAGAGCAATGGATAACTCTAAAGCAGTCTTGAAATAATTAGATGGCTTCAGGAGGATAGAGCAATGAATAGCTCTAAAGCAGTCTTGAAATAATAATGTGATATGTCTTCAGGAGGATAGAGCAATCAATAGCTCTAAAGCAGTCTTGAAGTAATGATTTCAGGAGGATAGAGCAATGGATAGCTCTAAAGCAGTCTTGAAATAATAATGTGATATGTCTTCAGGAGGATAGAGCAATCAATAGCTCTAAAGCAGTCTTGAAGTAATGATTTCAGGAGGATAGAGCAATGGATAACTCTAAAGCAGTCTTGAAATAATAATGTGATATGTCTTCAGGAGGATAGAGCAATCAATAGCTCTAAAGCAGTCTTGAAGTAATGATTTCAGGAGGATAGAGCAATGGATAGCTCTAAAGCAGTCTTGAAATAATTAGATGGCTTCAGGAGGATAGAGCAATGAATAGCTCTAAAGCAGTCTTGAAGTAGTAGGATGATTTCAGGAGGATAGAGCAATCAGTAGCTCTAAAGCAGTCTTGAAATAATAATGTGATATGTCTTCAGGAGGATAGAGCAATCAATAGCTCTAAAGCAGTCTTGAAGTAATGATTTCAGGAGGATAGAGCAATGGATAGCTCTAAAGCAGTCTTGAAATAATTAGATGGCTTCAGGAGGATAGAGCAATAAATAGCTCTAAAGCAGTCTTGAAGTAGTAGGATGATTTCAGGAGGATAGAGCAATCAGTAGCTCTAAAGCAGTCTTGAAATAATAATGGCTTCAGGAGGATAGAGCAATGAATAGCTCTAAAGCAGTCTTGAAGTAATGATTTCAGGAGGATAGAGCAATGGATAGCTCTAAAGCAGTCTTGAAGTAATAATGTGATATGTCTTTAGGAGGATAGAGCAATCAATAGCTCTAAAGCAGTCTTGAAGTAATGATTTCAGGAGGATAGAGCAATGGATAGCTCTAAAGCAGTCTTGAAATAATAATGTAATTTCAGGAGGATAGAGCAATGGATAACTCTAAAGCAGTCTTGAAATAATTAGATGGCTTCAGGAGGATAGAGCAATGAATAGCTCTAAAGCAGTCTTGAAGTAGTAATATGACCTCATGAGGATAGAGCAATGAATAGCTCTAAAGCAGTCTTGAAGTAATAGGATGATTTCAGGAGGATAGAGCAATCAGTAACTCTAAAGCAGTCTTGAAGTCATGAGAGGCTATCAGGAGGATAAAATAACCCTGAGGTTACAATAAAGCAGTCCCAAAGTAATAAGAAGCTCATCAGGAGGATAAAGTAACCCTGAGGTTACAATAAAGCAGTCCCAAAGATCATAAGCTTGTTTGTTGGATAATTAACCTGAAAACAAGGTAGCATTCTGTATAATAACATTAGTTTACGCTTTATGTATGCATGTATGACATGATGCACTTAGGTAATGTACTATAGACATATATGTTATGGTATGATGTAAATGATGTATGTATGCTATGACACTGCTGGAAGTGTCTGGATATCCTTGTATAACAACTGCTGGCCAAGGAAAATAAATCCCGATTCGTTGTTGAAGAATATATAACCCTCCGTCTGCTGGGGATAACAAGGTATAGATAACCTCCCGTTGTTGGGGATAGTAGGGTATAGATAACCTTCATTTTCGTTTGATAGTAGGATAAGTATATCATCCCGTCTTCGTTCATCGTGCCCTTATTGGAAAGTAATTTCCCGTATATCTGTATGAGGATAAAAGAGATGGATATAACTTCCAGGGGAGATTAGACTTTGTGAAAATGGATTAGTCCTACTGATGGTTTGTAACTGTCTTGTAAAGATGAACCGGCGAAGCTTCGTTGAAATCCTTCCCTCGTTCGTCCTTAGTAAATACTATTACTGCATTTTCATGCATTTCTGGTAAACATCAATCATATTAAAAGCATACATGCGTTTCTGGTAAACATCAATCATATTCAAAGGCATACATACATTCAAACACAACCAATGGATGTTTCGCTTATGTAAATAGGGTAAAAGTGAATCTGGATTCAAAAGATGGAATTTATTTATATCAAAAGTGACCCATACACGGGTAAGTTTGTACAAGGAGACATAAACCCTAGTAAGAGAATTTTGTCATGAAGTTTTACAAAAAGAATCAGCTATGTGGGAAATAATCCTATTGAGTTTCAATTCTACTATTGCCACTCAAGTATCTCATCTTCTTGCTGTTGAGACGGAAACGATTGGATTGAGCTTTATCTGTTTGAGCTTGAGTAAGTAGTACAACTGGTTGCAGTTTCATGAGTGATCCAAACGAGACATAGTCATACGCTTTAATCCCTAACTTTTGCCTGGATTGCCCTTTCAGGTTTTCAATCCACCGGGATACCCTTTTTTGTCCAAGCCGCCTTTTCAGGTTTTCGACTTGCTGGGTGTACATCTTTTTATATATATATCCCTAATTTTTGCCCAAACCCTTTTGGTTTGCCGGGATGCCCTTATTTTTGCCTAGGCCTGTCAACCTAGCGGGTCTCTTTTTATGCGTAGTATTTTTTAACTATGTCTGCGTTTACAGGTTGTGGGAAGTCTTCACCATCCATTGTAGTCAGTATCATGGCACCTCCTGAGAACACTGTCTTGACTACAAATGGTCCCTCATATGTTGGAGTCCACTTGCCCCTAGGATCACCCTGTGGTAATATGATACGCTTGATTACCAAGTCACCAGCCTGATATACCTTTGGCTTAACCTTCTTGTTAAAAGCTTTGATCATCCGTTTCTAGTACATCTGGCCATGACAAACTGCTGCTAACCTTTTCTCATCAATCAAATTTATCTGGTCAAGTCGAGTTTGAATCCACTCATCTTCATCCAAGCCTGCATCCTTCATAATTCTCAAGGAGGGGATCTGAACTTCAATAGGCAGAACTGCTTCCATACCATAGACTAAGGAGAATGGGGTTGCCCCTGTTGAAGTACGTATTGTAGTACGATAACCATGCAGAGCAAATGGTAACATCTCGTGCCAATCCTTGTAAGTAACAGTCATCTTCTGTACAATCTTCTTAATGTTCTTATTAGCAGCTTCAACTGCCCCATTCATCTTTGGACGATACGGAGAAGAGTTGTGATGCTTAATCTTGAACTGCATCTTCGAAATCAACAAGGTAGTATGGGTCAATATATACTGTCTTAGTCGGCGAGCAGCCCATGCCAAAGCGCAGCAAGTTTTCTCGAGCAGTGAGTATCTTGTTTCACAGTCGGTAAACTTTTTGCTAAGGTAGTATATTGCCTGCTCTTTTCGACCAGACTCGTCATGTTGCCCCAATACACACCCCATTGAGTTGTCTAATACTGTTAAATACATAATCAAGGGTCTTCCATTAACTGGTGGCATTAAAATTGGAGGTTCTAGCAAATATCTCTTGATTTCATCAAAGGCAGTCTGGCACTCATCGTTCCATTCCATCACCTGATCTTTCTTCAACAACTTGAAGATTGGCTCATAGATGGTAGTTAATTGGGAAATAAATCTTGCAATGTAGTTCAATCGTCCTAAGAAACCTCTAACCTCCTTCTCAGTACGGGGAGCTGGCATCTCTCGTATAGCTTTCACTTTTGCAGGATCCACTTCAATACCTTTTCCACTGACAATGAAACCCAGGAGCTTTCCAGATCTAACTCCAAAAGTACACTTGTTTGGATTTAATCTCAACCTGTATTTCTTCAACCTCTCAAACAACTTGTGCAGATGATCAAGGTGTTGTTCTTCATTCTGAGACCTGGCTATCATATCATCCACATATACCTCTATCTCATGATGAATCATATCATGAAACAAAGCCACCATGGCACGCTGATATGTTACCCCTGCATTCTTCAAACCAAAAAAGGTGCCCCACTGTGTCACAATCATGTGGCTGTATAGCTTTCTCTTCTTGTTGTAACAACCTAGCAAGCCCTACAGGTATTTCACAATCGTCCTCGTTTCCGTCTTCAGTTTGATAGATCGGATTCTCGAAATTGTAATTGGCAATAGTAGAACTGTTATCAACTGGATCCAGAGTGGATGAGGGTCTGCATTTTAGTGACGTGGGTGTGTGTAAGAACACGTAGCTGATAAAGCAAAAATAAAAGAAAAAGAAAGACAAGGAACACAATATTTACGAAAACGAAACGTCCACTGATTTTATTGAATGAAGTATGCAAATGAAATGATGACCCGTAACAAGCACACCATTGTGCCCCGGGTAAGGCACATGGCTTGAAAGTTTTAATTGTTCCAGAAATTATAAATTTAAAAACATAACACAATAATAGTATTGACTCCTGACTAAAGGAGATAGGGATAACATCTTCCGCTTTCCAATTATTGAGTCCAGCACCCACAGTAGGAAAAATCCATGCCTCCAAGTTGTAGTCTTCATCTTGATCTCCCACAGCATTGATAACCCCTTGATTGGTGATACGAACAGCACGAGCACGACGAACAGCCTTCTGGGACTCTGCAGTGAAACCCAAACCAAACTTCTTCCACCACAGCTTTTGCATCATTGAGGGAGGCCATTGCCATTGTTGGAGGGTTTCTGATGACCACAGGAACCTTCTTCACAGCAGGAGGAGTCACACAATCCTTAACAGCCCAGGGAACCACTTCAAATGACTGACATGGAGTTTCAATGTATTCACCTTCTACTTCCAGATACTTGAAAGTGTTTACATGGCTGACAAAGTATTCTTCCTCTCCAAAGACAGTAACAACTTTTCCATTCACCGGATATCTCAACTTTTGATGTAATGTGGAGGTCACAGCACCTGCCCCATGGATCCAGGGACGACCAAGAAGACATGAGTACGAAGGACGAATATCCATCACATAGAATGTAGCAGTAAACACCTGAGAGCCAACCTTGATTGGAAGATCAATTTCCCCATGCACTACTCTTCTAGAACCATCAAAAGCCTTTACCACAATATTACTGGGCTTCAATACCGTATCTTCAGGACTCAGCTTGTTCAGGACTTCCTTAGGCAACACATTCAGAGAGGAACCGTTGTCTATCAGCACATGAGACAGGGTAGTGCCCCTGCATTCAATTGAAATATGCAAGGCCCTGTTATGATCCCTCTTGGCAGGGGTCAAGTCAGCATCAGAAAATCCTAACCCGTTGTCATAGGTCAGGTGAGCAACACAATTCTCAAACTGGTCCACAGAAATTGCACTGGGTACATGAGCCATCTTTAGAAACTTGATCAATGACTTGGCATGAGCCTCAGAACATAATAACAGGGAGAGCATAGAAATCTTTGAGGGAGTATGCCCCAGCTGATCAACAATATCATAATCACTCTTGCGAATGATTTTCAATACTTCTTCCATCTGCTTAGAGAGGTCATCAGCAGCTGGCACATCAGTAGATACAGGCTCAATAACAGGACCCTTGCCCCGAGCATCAGTGGTGGAAGTAACAGCAGGAGTAACTGCACTCTTAGAAGCAACTGGAGGAGAGAAGACTCTTCCACTACGAGTGATCTTGCTAGATCCAGCAATATTATCAATGTCAACAGGCATATCAGGTAAAGGCTCCTGCTTGACACCCTGGATGTAAACATCAGACCCATAGTGCCAAGGCACAGCTTTGTCAGATGTATAAGGAATAGGACCAGGAGTGGTAATGATCAGAGGAGCTACTCTGGCTTCAGCAACAACTTTCACAGGACCTTCAGCAGTAATCTTGATTGGGCCCTGATGAGTGATTTTAATGGGACCCTTTGAAGTGATTCTTAATGGTACTTTGTCAACCATGTCAACCTCTTCAATCTTCTTACCCTGAGTCAGATGATCCACCATACTTTCTACAGATGCTGGTCTTCTTTCAAACACTATAGTATATTTATCCATGAGACGTTGAATCCCATCTCTCAAAATGAAGCAACTATCCGGCTTATAGGTACAATATAGACAATCTTCATGACAACCTGGAAAGATCCCAGCTTGTACTAACCTCTTTTTAATAACAGACAATGGTGTGCTCAACTCCATAACTGAATAGACATGCAGATCTTCATCAATATCTTCATCAATGGCGTTGACAGTCTTCTCGTGATTTGGCATTGGAGCTGTAATCACATTTGGAGTACCTGGTGGATCAAACTCAATTTCTCCAGCATCAATCATATCCTGAATTTTGTTCTTCAAGACCCAGCAGTTATTAGTATCATGTCCTGGACAGTTTGAATGATATGCACATCGTGCATTGGGATTGTACTTGGGAGAGGTAACATTGGGATTCTGAGGGGCCTCCCTCAGGGTAATAAGTTCAGCTTTCAACAAGTGTTGCAATGCCTGAGCCATTGACATGTTGATCTTCGTGAACTGTCTTCTAGCCCTCTGTTGGTTGCCTTGAGGCTGCTCTGTTGTTGCAGGAGTTGGATTTGAAATATGAACTGCACTAACAGACTGATGCCTTCTGTTACGATCAGGCTGACCATACACAGCATTAGATTCTTTCTTCCCAGTGGGAGGCTTCTTTGCAGCACCTGGTGAAGAAGTGCCCACTTGGATCTTACCACTCTTGATACCATTCTCTACTCGCTCTCCTGTCATGATCAACTCAGTGAAGCTAGATGATGAGCTTCCAATGAGATGACTGTAAAACGGACCATTCAGCGTACACATGAACATATCAACCAACTCCCTATCAGTCAAAGGGGGTTGAACTCTTCCAGCTAAGTCTCTCCACTTCTGAGCATACTCCTTAAAGCTTTCTTTGGCACCCATAGACATGCTTTGAAGCTGCATGCGAGTGGGGGCTAAGTCAGCATTGTATTGATACTGCTTGTAGAAAGCTTCAGCAAGGTCATTCCAATCTCTGATGTTGACACTCTCCAACTGATAATACCACTCTAGCTGAGCTCCAGATAAACTCTCTTGAAAGAAATGGATCCACAACTTTTTATCAGCAGTGTGGGGTTGCATTCTTCTGACATAAGGCCTCAGATGCAATTTGGGACAAGAGACCCCATCATAGACAACGAATGTAGGAACTTTGAACCCAATGGGTATGACCACCCCAGATATCAAGCTCAAATCCTCAAAATCCAGCCCAGATGATTTCTGTAATTCCATAGCATCCATTCTATCCACCAGCATCTTGAATTTGTCTTCGTTAGGCTCATGGTAGTAGTTAGCCTCAGAATCAGAGTCCCCCATAGTGTTGTGGAGACTGCCTCTCTCCTGCTCAGATTCTTCAGATTCATAGTCTTCAACATGTTCCTTGGTCTTGACAGGACCTTTGAACCTTCTTCCCATGTTGAGCAACCCAGCAGACCTTCTAGCCTTCTTAGTCTTCTTGGCCAGCAGTGTCTTCAATTCATCCTGCCCCTTGGATAGGTTCAGGATCAGCTCTTGGAACTGTGCATTCTGTGCCTGGAGATCCTTAACTGATTGTTCAAGAGCCATTGCTGAAATAAACGGCGAGAAGATGAGAAACCTGTGCACAATTATAAACCTGTGATGCAATGATATGGGAATGCATATGCAATGTTTTCAAGGACCGCAGGATTTAAATTTGCTTAAACAATCAAGAAAGTAACTTTTTATTAGTAATAACTTGTTTTGCCTTTTAGGCTTACAAAAAACGAAATAAGTACAAAAGATGGGGTTTTAAGTCTCCCATGGACGTTTCCTCTTTGTGTTGAGGTATGAGTTGAGGTTTCGTTCCTCATGAAGTAGCTTTGTTAGCTCTAGGATCCTTGCTTGGCTTGCTTTGTAATGAGCCTCGAAAGTATCCCTTTGCTCTTTCAGTTGGATCCATGATCTCTGCAAGTCTTCCATATCAGTAGGCATGTCTGGGTGAAGGATGGTATAAGCTGTGTCTCCTTCAGCAACAGGTTCCATGGTAACTGGTAGGATGGCAGGATATGGCATCATGAGTGTCTGAGCACGAAATCGTACCCATCTGAGATAAGCCTCCATAGGAATGGTGTACTTAGGCTCCAGTGTCTTGCTGTCAATCCTGTTTACCTTTCCCCAAGCTCGTATGAATCTCTGACGGTAACCCTGAAGATCGTTGTCGTAGTCAAACACAATGCCCTGAATCAACATGTCATGTGGACCATCGCTCCGGGCGTAACCAAACTGTCGTAAAGCTAGAGATGGGTTGTAGGTGATGCCTCCTCTTATGCCTAGAAGTGGCACATTAGGAAACTCCCCACAACGGTCAATGATGGTGACATTCTCCATAGATCTGGAGCACCAATGGATGTCTGAGTGAGAAAGTGACATGATCCTCTTGGACCATCTGAACCCTTGCTCATTCTTCATTACTGAGCGAGGAAGGTGAGAAATAAACCACCTAGAAAGTAAAGGTATGCAGCACATCAAAGTTCCTCTTGCCCTTGTAGTACGGGTGTGAAGAGAATGTAGGATGTCTCCAAGTAAGGTAGGCACTGGATTGTGACTCAGGAATATGTTGATGGCATGAACGTTTATGAACTGATCAGGATTGGGGAACAACACTAAGCCATAAATCAATAAGGCTAAGATCTCCTCAAAAGCATCGTAGCTCATAGCCTTCAAGAACATTTGAGCTTTATCCACTAATACCTTGGCAAGAATACCTTTAACTCCACTTTTCGTCTCTAGAACAATGTCAGACTTCTTCAGATGTAGAGCTGCAGCAATAACTTCTGGTTTAAGCTCCTTCTCTAAGCCTGTGAATGGCTTCTGATCAAGAACAGGTATACCCAGAAGTTTAGAGAACTCCTCTATGGTTGGAACCAACTGATAATCAGGGAATGTAAAGCAATGGTGCTTAGGGTCAAAGAACTGAAACAGCACACTCATCATGTCTTCACTGAACCCTGAAGTAACTAGATCCAATAAGTGACCATGTCTCTTGTTGAACTGGGAATGATCAGGCACTAGGGAAACCAACTCCTTGAGCTTAGCAGGTATCCCTACAAAGTTGATCCTGATGGTGTTTCTACGAGCAGAAGCCATGACCTGCAACAAAGAACAAAGATAAATCCTTTGGTCCTTGAAATGGTTAGGGAAAATGATATGCTTATGATGCATGATGATGTCATGATGTCATGTTCAATCACAAACATGTGGCACACACAAACAAGTCACACAATTGCCCTAGGTTTAAAGGCTTGCATGAGGTTTAAAGGTAAGTACCCTCCCCTGAAGTTAGATGGTTCATCCTGTCCTACAAAAGTAACCGGGTTCTAAGGGATCTCAATATCATTGATCCTTCACAAGGGTGGTTGATCAGAAGGCAACTTACTTGCCAACCAAAACCCTCCAAGTTTAAGATCTCAATGAGCGTAGCATCGAGTGTCAACCAACTTCAGTCTGCACCAAAGCCGGTTACCTCACTACTTTCTAAAGGCCAAGATGAGTTAACTAGGGTTCTAAAAGTCAGTTAGTGCATTGACAACATATGGCAGCCTCAATATTATCCTCAACTTGACTTAAGGAATATAAGCACCAACCACGAAGTCGCACTAACTATGGCCACCAGATCAACCGTATCGATATACGTCGTACAGTTTCCTTGGTCTATTGCCATTTACCTAAGGTACACTAGATCCAGGTTAGGACCTTTCACACATAAAAGCACCCCAACAATATAATAATAAAGCAAACAAGGCAAACAATTTAAAGTGACCTTAATTCCTAAGGGTACCCCTCTTAAATAAGTCCCCAGCAGAGTCGCCAGTTCTGTAACACGGTGGGAGAACTGACTTTAAACAATGTTGCGGATAGCAAGAGTCGCCACCGACTTTTATTTTATCCATAAGGAAAGGTTATAAAAGAACAGGAAAGACCTTAGAGAATATTTTGGGTCCGGGGGGTAGGTTATGAAAAGGGAAGGTGTTAGCACCCTTTTCATCCATGGTTATCCATGGGCTCTTAGGTACTTAAGCTCACTTTTGAATTGTTTTGAAAGTGTAGTGTGTGAATAGCAAAAAATTTCAGAATAGTTTAATAATAATCCGTGTATGGATGTGAAAAAAACTTGTTTGAAAATTTTGTTGGAAATTTGTTTAGGTGTGAAAAAGTTTTGAAGTGAGCAAGTATCTAGGAGTAGCCTACCCTAATGTTTTAAGGTCTTTCTTATTCTTTATCCTTTCCTTAGTAAGACTATCCCTACTATAATGGAGTAGGTAGTCCTTACTTTGGATGTTAAGGGGTATGTGAGGGACAATTTGACTTTGAAGGCCATTGTGGGATGTAATAAGCACATATAAGGGACCATCATCATTTTTCGAAAGGGACTTGATTCGTAAAGGCAACCATAAGGGACTTTGATGATTTTTTTTATTTGAGGGACTTGCTTTATACACCCCACTTAACCATTATTCGTAGGCAACTTGAGGGATATCCTTAGGAAGTGAGACGGCGATTAAAATCGACTTACGTGTGTGACGTATTTATTTTAATTATCTTTATTTAAAAGTGATCTAAATTTATTTTAATATTACATACATGTTGTTACACTCCCTAATTACTAACCATAATAATAATTAAATAATTAAACAACTTTACATCCAAGAAACAATTACAAAATAATAAGCAAAATAATTAAATAGCAAAGATAAATAAAATATAAATAAGCAATAATAAATAATAAAGGGGGTTAATTCTAAGTTTACTCGGCAAGACATCGCATCCTGTGCCTACGTATCCTTACGGGAGTGGAATCAGAGTAATCGTAGTTCCCCTCAATAGGGAGGTCAGAGACTTCTTGACTGTGGTCAAGGTCTCACGGGGAATAAACATGTCTTAAGGACACGCTTACGTGGAGTGTAGGAACTCCAAATTTCTACGTTGAAATGTTAAGTTGTAATTAGGGTTAAATTAGGGATTCCACGGCGGGAAACCCTAAAATGAGCGCGGCGGCTCTTTGACCTAATGCTAGGGGTAAAATTGTAATTTTGCCTGCGGCGAGGCATTTGTGAAAATTAGGTTTTGTGAGGTTGTATATGAGGAGCGGTTACAATAATATGATACAGTTTAACTTGAAAATACGTAAAAACAAAGGGGCAACATATAAAGCTGCACAATGAACAAATGTGTTAGTAGACAGAAATATATAAATTTCCAGACAAGTCATGAGAGAGGATTATGAAATGGCTTATTTATGGTCTTTATTTTATGATGTGTAAAGAACTCTTAACTTAAATTTGGCATTGGAACCCTAAATATTAAAAAAAAATTATGAAAAGATTAATGTTTATTATTTTTTGAGTGTTTTTGGTTAATATTTAAAAAGAGGGTTTATTTTAAAATAAGTTTTAATTTTCAAAAGGTAGGGTTTTATTTATTAACAAATTACATTATTTGACAAAAAGTCCTAAAAAAAATAGATTAGTGATTATTGTTAGAAAAGGGATTAGCTATTATTAACAAACTTTTAATTGATGTTAATTGGAGAATATGTTAATTATCACTTTTTGGTTATTTTTGATATCTGAGTCAACTAAATTAAAAAAACAGCAAAGTTAAGAATAAATAAAAAACAAATAAAACAACATAGTTGGGCCGGTGGTCAACCCGGACCCAACCCCAAAGCCACGAGCGATTTCCCTATGCATTTAGGGTTTTTGCCATTCTGGGTCGCACGAACGGCGCAATCTCTTCGTCTCGCACTTCTCTGCTTCCTCTTCATTCTTTCATTTCTCTATGATGAACAATTCTGAAAACAAAAACAACCGTGTTAAATACAAAGTTATCAGGATCTCCCGCTTACGTTTTTCGTTCGTGATCGGTGATGAACGTATGAGGAGGCGATGATGAGACTTTAATCTGAGCCTGGGAAGGAATTTTCCCGTCGTAGATTGAACGACGCTGGTTAATTCCTTTGAAAAAGTTTCCTGATGGGCTTTGATCTTCCGTTCGTGGCCGTTTTGTACCCGTTCTTCGCTTCCTCGTCTCTTCCTCCACACGCGACCGCTCTTCGCACTATTCTGCTCTAGGGTTTCAAAGGTTGTATCCTTCCTTCTTATATCCTCTTTCGATTTATTGGGCTTTTGACGATTTGTTGGATTTACGTTTTGATTTGTCCCAATATTGATTTTCAGAAACTAAATTTTTGATTTGATGGAAATTTTCCTTTTTCGGATTTCAATTGGGTACATATTTTTGATTTGTCTAATATGATTTCTTTCCCTCTTTGGATCCGCCCTGATTGGATTTCCTCTGAACCTCTTTGGCCCAATCGTGACCTACTTTGCTGAACTGCATCTGGATATTTATGATTTGTTTTGATAGCCGGATTTGTTATGGATTTTTCAGATATTGATTTTGCTCGCTTGGATTTGGTGGTCGGCCTGTTTGTGGGTAACTGGTTTTCTTAGGTTTCGATTGGGGTTCCAGCTGATTGGTTTGTGAACTGGTTTGCCTTGCTTTTCTGATTTAAACTGATTTCACCCTTCTTTTCTAAACTGAACTGGGACTATGGCACGCATGATGTTGGGCCATGATGTTTATAACCTGAGCAGAAACATTGTAACTGATATGGTTTTTTATTGATACAATCGCGAATCATCTGTTTTTCTTCTGATATAATTCTGGTTTGGTTTTCCAACATCCTTTTTTGATGTTTGCTCATGGATTCAATTCTTAACATTTGTTGGTTTGATTTTCAGAATTTGACCCATCAGGATTTGTTCGAGGCAAGTTTTAATTGACCTGTTTTATACCCTACTTTTTGATGCAGTCGAATTGAATCCTCTGTTACTCAGAGGTGTCTGCTTATTGACTTGTCCAGCTTGTGGTTTCTTGTTTTTTAATATGACTTAAATTTGATTCATTTATTGCACTTGATGTTCTATTTTCGATTTGGTTCAATGGCTTGTGAATTTGGGCTATGATGTTTTATAATTGAGCCCTGTGCTTGATGCCTTGCACTGAGCTTACCTCTGACCCGCAGATGCCCTTCTGCTCCTGAATTGGGTGCTTTTTGCTGCAACTGACCTGTTTTGGCCTTAAACTCTGTTATGAATTTTCTTGTTTGATTCAGAACTGATGCAGGTGTGAAATTTGGTTTACTTGATAGTGTCCTAAAAATTATTTCCTTGATGGAATGGCGTTTTTAATTTGGCTTTGAACTGAATCCAATTACGGCAAATCAAATCAGTCCCACTTCTTTTACTCTTCATCTTTCTCGGCTGTCCCGTATTGATAAAAACAGAAATTACCTGATTTGACGCTGATGGCGCGGATCAGTAACGGGGGTAGGATGCGGCTTCGGTTGTGCCACTCCCGGCACTCGATGATGACAATGTTCTGAGAGTGTCAAATTCATCTTTCTAACATCTTCCTACTCTGTTCTGTTTTGTTTCTCTTATTTTTTGCAGGTGATCGGGAACTTCGAGGAACACTCAAGGGAAGGATACCATGAAGAAGCCTTAGGAGTTTTTAGGATTTAGGATTTTTTAGAGTAGATGTAACATTTGTAAATGTAATCTCACAGCAATTCAAATGTGAAATGATTCACTTCCTTTTGTAAAATGATATTCTTATGAAATAAAAATTCCATGATCATTCAACTTTGAATCTATTTATATTTATTTCTAGTTATAAATTATAAACATTTGTGAATAAATCCACAAATATTTAAATTCATTATTCTAGTCATAAACCATAAATACTCACGAATGATATTCTTGCTCATGTACTTGTCTCGTTGGTAGTCCTAATCTCATCACCTGACTTCATTCATTTGGATTCTAGCCAACAATATTCTCCTCATTTTCTAACCAAACGCGAATGTGCGCCGTAATCACAACAGATTTAGTATCAATGATGATATTGCCCGTAATTGAATTCCACTGACCAAATGATATAAGCAACAATCCAATAATACCCAATTAAACTGCGCCTTATTAACAGCAACGGAAATGCTCTGGAAATAAACCATGAGCGATAAAATGGACCTTAAATCCAGTTATGCCCGACAAATTTCGATACCGAACACATCGAATTGGCACCTTGATATAATCAAAACAGGTGATAAATAAATGCCTCAGAAATAGTGTCTCAAGTGTCTCACAGCTCAGTAACAGCCCGTCTTCAAAGAATTAGCGGGATCCAAGTAAAAATGACCAAAATACCCCTGGGACCAAATCTGAAGTCTTGGAAGTCCATTTAGCCTAATTAAAGTCAAAACCCTAGTTTTGGATGCACTGCTTAGGAGGTGCATTGTCTGAGGGAGTTGCCAACTCTTCTGACCAATTGTGAATTTTGTGAACCTTGTGAACCTTCTTGGAACACAAAGTCTTGTATTGTGAGGGCAAATTTTGGGGTGCAACAGCATCCTACCCCTGTTACCGATCCACGCCATTGGCGTCAGATCAGGTAATATCTGTTCTTATCATACGGGACAGCCGAGAAAGAGTGAGAGAAAAAGAAGTAGGGGCCGAAATGATTTGCCGAAAAGGATCATATGCCGAAAATTGGATTCTGTTTCAAAGTAAAACAACATTCCATCAAGTAAATATGGTAAGTTCCAATTTATTTTTCAAACTGATACAAAGCTGAACAGCAGAGCCAACCCAAGTTCGGACCTAGATGCCAATAGGTCTGAACCGTTTGTTTGATTTTTTTCAATACCTGAAATACAAGAGTCAAAACAGCATCAGAAGTCCCCAAAGTCCATATCAGAATGAAACCAGTTCAATTCAAAAGACAATTAGAAAGAGGCCCATAATCATGTCAAAGATTAAAAAATCAGCTCACTGAAACTTTATCAGTCATAGTGATCCCAACCAAAAGTGGAGGTCACAAGTGCAAGGCCTAAGGCTCAGTTATCACGCATCATCGCCCTGGACCCACGTCGAAACCAGTTAAGGCAAAGCAAGCTGTAACCATCCACCAGAAGAGGGAACCACATCTGAAACCATGAAATACAAGTCAATACGGATTATCCAAACTGAAGTGGAAACGGTTACCCAAAGGAAATCCAAAACCACATATGTGAAAATCCAAATAACATCTGTTACAGAAGAGGAAAGTTTAAATCAGATAAAATCCAAATCGCATCAAATAAAATCAGGAAGACCACAAATCAAATCCAATCAGTTGAAAAAGGGAAACTCGTTTAAACCTAAAGAATCAATTCCAATCAGGTCCAAAAGCCCACAAAAGATTTAATAACGAAGAGTATAAAGGAATGATACAACCTCTTTCAAAACCCTAGAGGAGGACGAAGGGAGAACGGCGACAAGGCGATGAGGATCATCAAAACCCTCACGCGAGCAAGACCCCTCTGAAGGAAATCACCGACGTCGTTTCGTTTCAACGGCGGGCAAAGTCCTTTTTGAAGCTCAGACCGACGTCATCATCGCCCTCATAAGCAATCTTCGGCCATCATCACCGTTAAACGGCCTCGAAAACGTGAGATATCACCGTTAATCATGAAGTTTGTTGTTTTTTTTGTCATTTTTCAGGTTTTTGAGGAAAGAGATCGCGAACGAGACGAAGAGAACGAGAGAGAACACATCGAGAATCGACGTCGCCAGATCGAAGAAGGAAATATGAAACCCTAACATTCTAGGACATCGTTTGTGTGTGTATGTTGGGTCGGGTACATAACACCACCGGCCCAACTGTGTGCTTTCCTTTTGATTTTTTTTAATTTTATTCATTTTCATTAATTCTGCTTATTTTTTGTTAATTAACAATTAAAATTTTAAATCAAACATTAGTTTCAAATTTTATAAATAAAACTTAACGTTTTTATATAATAACTATTGACCTAATTTTAGGACCTCTTAGATAATATGCTCTTGTAGGGTTAAATTTTTTATAATATGTGATAAAAAAAATAATAAGGAAAATGATAAAAACTTCTTTTCAAAAAATATATATTAGATATTTTAATTATAGTTATATTAACGTATGTGAATAATAATCATGATAATGGTTTTAGACTTTTTGTAGATAATAATAATAGCAATTCGTTTATTTTTAGGTTGATCTTATTAACTTACTATTCATAAAAAAAATTATTCGATAAACGGTGTCATAAAAATAAAAATCACAAAACATACATAATTTCAAAAATCTCATTCCATGACTCGTCTGAAGATTTACGTATTTCTGTCTACTAACTCTGTTTGTTTATGTTCGCAGCTTGTTAAATTACGTTCATTTATTTCTGTGTACTTCTCATTTAAATTTCGTATTATTGTAACTGCTCCTCTTATGTAACCTCGCGAATCTTAAAAAGCGCGCTTACTTTCTGCCTTCCAGTTTCTGTTTGCATGGATTTACTTTTCCGCATTTAAACTTCCGCTGATGTATGATTTAAATTTCTCACTTTCACCAATACTTCTGTCACATCACACACATCCGAAGGATTAGGTCTAGCCGTTTGGCCGCCGCGCCAATAGTCCTCAAAACATCAAACCCTAGTTTTCACAAATGCCTCGCCGCAGGCAAAATTACCATTTTACCCCTAGCATTAGGTTAAAGAGCCGCCGCGCTCATTTTAGGGTTTCCCGCCGCGGAATCCCTAACCTAACCCTAATTCACTTAACAATTCAACGTAGAGATTTGGAGTTTCTACACTCCACGTAAGCGTGTCCTTAAGATGCGTTTATTCCCCTTGAGACCTTGACCATAGTCAAGAAGTCTCTAACCTCCCTTTTGAGGGGAACTACGATTACTCTGATTCCACTCCCGTAAGGATACGTAGGCACAAGATGCGATGTCTTGCCGAGTAAACTTAGAATTAACCCCCTTAGGTCTACTTTCTCACTTTTAATCCTTTTGTACATATACCTTAAGAATAATAAAGCAAAGTAGTAAACATCTGAACAAAAGGTTCCTGTAGAGTACTACAGAAATTTAGGGTGCTAATACCTTCCCTAAATTTAACCAACCCCCGAACCCTAGATCTTTCCCCGCATTGTGTTTACGATGCAAAATAGGTTTTCCCTCTTTTGACCTTTTCCTTCGGATAAATCAAAGAGCGGTTGTGAATTGAATTGCGATTCAAACTCATTAATAGTTTGTGATCCTATTTCCACCGCAACAGAAAATGGAGACTTCACTGGGGATCTCTTAACTTTTGAGGGTTACCCCTAATTTGTTCATGTTTATTACTATTGGCTTTACTATTCATTTGTATGTATATATTGTACTCTGATTTTGGGATGGTTCCTTGTGTTGTGAGATAAGTCCTACGCCCGGACTTGAGTGCCATTATTATAGGATGGGGATATATTCGATGAGGCTTATAGGGAGTTGAATCCCGACTAAGTTGATTCGAGAATCCCGCTTAGTTGAGACCCTTTTGAAAATGGTTCGGTTGAACGAGTTTAGTCGTGAAAACTTTTACTATTCTCAATTGGAGTCTGTGATACTAAGGACCGTAGTTACCTTTAACCCCACTTTTGGCCTTTATTAGGACGTAGTGTGAGGCTATAAGGGAGCAAGTCCCGAAGTAGTGCTACACGATACTACACTCAAAAGAGGTTCTCTTGAGAATATTATTAACCCCCGAGTTAGTTGGGAAGTTAATAATATCCGAAAGATGGGCCGATGATTTTGAGTCCTTTTAGAACCTTGTTCGGCAGGTACAACTAACCTATAGTACACTCCTTTTGGGGATGGGTAGACCTTAACTCCACTCACGTCCTTTAACCTAGGACTTTGTGTATTCATGTGCATTGCATCCATAAAGCATCCCATTGTATTGTATTTCATGGAATTCAAACATCATTTATGGATATCGTGGGATACCATGAAAAAAAAAATAAAAAAAAAATAAGAAAAAAGAAAATATCAATAAGTTAATAAAAATTTCCTTGGTACCCCACGACATTCGTAAGTGTTTGAATTCCATGAAATCTTCATTTGCATTCGCATTATAGCATCATATGTTTTCTTGCATTGCATGTGTCTTCCGTTTTCTCATGTTCGGTTCTCTCGCCTTCCAGTTCCGCCACCCTGAGTCCTCGGCACCAGTACAACACTAGAGCTCAAACTCGAAAAAGAATGGAGGATCAGACAAAGGAGATTGATCGCCTTAGCGACGAACTCGAAGACCTTCGAGGGGGTATGGGGCGTATGATGGAATTACTGCATGTTATGAATGCTAAGATGGATACCCAGCCCACCGTTGTTTCCGAGATTACCGGCATTACTGTGGACCCTCCACCAACTGTGACCGTAGCAAGGGACCCACCTTATGGTCTTGCTCCAGGTTTTGTGCCTCCTCAAGCCACTGTTCCGATTAATCAGCCAGTTCAACAAGCCGTTCCTTTATTTTCCGAAGTTTCTAGGGTGGCTCCTATTTTTGCACCACCCGTTGTGCACACCCGTGTGCAACCGTATTTCAATGAGCCCGTCTTTGATAATCTTGATGAGAATGTTGAAGGTTATGAGAAACATGACAAGCTTCGTGAGGAAATAGACACTATCGCCCAAAGATTGAGAAAGGTAGAAGGCGATCAAATTTTTGGGGCTGCTGCAAGGGACGTTTGTTTGGTCTCAGGTTTGGTTATTCCCCCGAAGTTCAAAGCTCCGAACTTCGATCGCTATGAAGGTGCCACTTGTCCTAAGAGTCATCTGATCATGTACTATCGTAAAATGGCTGCCCATGTTGAGAATGATAAATTGATGATTCATTGCTTCCAAGACAGTTTGAAGGGTGCTTCTTCCAAATGGTACTTAACTTTGGACCAATCTCGCATTAAGAATTTCCAAGATTTATCTGACGCTTTCATCAAACATTATAAGTACAATATGGATCTGGCTCCTGACAGAAGACAATTGTTGAGTATGTCACAAAAGAATTCTGAATCGTTCAAAGAGTACGCTCAAAGGTGGAGAGAGATTGCCTTGCAAGTAGAACCTCCTTTAACCGAGAAAGAGTTAGCTGATTGGTTTGTCGACACGGTTCGTCCAGAATTTTACGAAAGGATGGTGGGTAGTGTGACTTCAAATTTCTCTGACATCGTTGCTGTGGGTGTCAAGATTGAATTGGGTATGAAAAGCGGTAAAATGACAAATACTCCTGGTGTTTCAAAGGATCAGACGAAGAAACCTTCGTTCAGCTCTCAGAAGAAGAAAGAAGGTAAAACTAACGCTATATCCTCCGGTAGACGAAGAGACCAATCTTATCAATATCCGCAAGGTTATGCTCAACCTCAAGGGTATCCGATTCAATATGCTCAACAACCCTATGTGGCAGCTGTTACACCTTCTTTCAATCAACAAGCTCCTATATATCAACCTATGCAACAATCTCCCGTTTATCCATCTCCTAACTATCAACAAGCGCCCAACGCTTCTGCCTATCAGCAGCCAAAGAATCCAGCTCCTCTCCAGAATGGTCCGAACAGGAGACAGTATAAACCTTGTTCGCCGATTCCAATGACTTTCACCGAGTTGTATCCCTCATTAGTCAAACAAGGTCTAATTACTACTCGAGCTTTGGGTCCACCTCCTAATCCGCTGCCCGCCAATTACAACGCCGCTGCTCATTGTTTATTTCATGAGGGTGCGCCTGGTCATGATCTAGAGAACTGTTATGCTCTCAAAAATCTTGTCAGGGATCTGTTGGAAAAGAAGATTTTGTCATTTGAAGATCCTCAACCGAATGTTAAAAAGAACCCTTTGCCTAACCATGGGGGTGTTAATGCCATTAGTGCTGATTCTGAGGAAGGTTATATCCTTGACGTTGTTCAGATTAAGACTCCTCTTAAGATATTCCATTCGAAGCTGTTTGAAGCCGGTCTAGTAGCTACTTCCCACGTTGCATGCGCAAGTTGTGATGCCAGTATTAAGGGTTGTGTGTTGGTTCAGAACGATGTTTAGAGGTTGATTAATGAGGGTATTTTACAAGTGACCAGCCAAGCCAAGAAGGATGAAGTCGCTGTGGTTGAGCTTGTCTTCCATCAGCCTGAATCAAAGGGTAAGGTACCAGTGTTTAATCTGTCAGGGGCGAGTTCCGCCAATCCCGTGTTCAATATACCAAAGTTGTTTATCCCTGAGACGAATCAGCCTAAGTCTATAATTATTCGAAAACCAAGTCTGTTTCCTTTCAGTGATCCTAAAGTTATACCTTGGAAATATGATGTGACGATGATTGACAAGGAGTCTGGGAAGGTTATTCCAAATAAAGAAGTTAAGGACACTGTGACTAATATCGCAGAGGCAAGCAGGATGACTCGCAGTGGCCGTGTGTATACTCCCCGTTTCAATGAGGTTCCACCTAAGGAAACAACTAATATCCCAGTGCCTGTCAAAGACAAAGGTAAGGGAGCCGTTACGAATGATGAAGATGCTGAGTTTTTGAGGATCATCAAGAAAAGTGACTATAAAGTTATCGATCAACTTCATCAAACTCCTTCCAAGATTTCGATCTTATCTCTGTTAATGAGTTCACCCGCTCATAGGACGGCCTTACAGAAAGTTTTGACCCAAGCACATGTGGATCAAGATATCAGTACCAGTCGGTTTGATAGTGTGATTGCCAATCTGACCGCATGCAACACTCTTAGTTTCAGCAACGAAGAGTTACCAAAGGAGGGTCCGAATCATAATCGTGCTTTACATATATCAGTGAAATGTCAGGAGGATAATTTATCGAGAGTGCTAGTGGACACCGGTTCTTCTTTGAATGTTCTACCCAAGAGGGTTCTTAATAAGTTGGTTTTAAAAGAGTCTGTCTTGAAACCTACTTCATTGATCGTCAAAGCTTTCGATGGTTCTCGCCGGTCAGTAATGGGAGAAGTTGAACTTCCAATCCTGATTGGTCCACAAGTTTTTAATATCACGTTTCAAGTTATGGACATTAATCCCAATTACAGTTGTTTACTTGGAAGGCCGTGGATCCATGCCGCTGGGGCAGTAACTTCAACGTTACATCAAAAGATGAAGTTCGTGATCGATGAAAAGTTAGTTATCATACACAGTGAGGAGGATCTGATGATCAGTAACCTGTCTTCTTTTCGTTACATCGAGGCCGATGAGAATGCTTTGGAAATATCCTTTCAAGCACTCGAAATCGCCAACGCTGTTCTATTAGAAGTCGAAGAGATAGTGGGCCAGGGTAATCCATCTTTTGCATCTTTGAAGAGTACCAAATCAACAATTGACAGGGGCATTCCGGAAGGTTGGGGAGAGGTAATTGATGTCAAGACCAAGGCTAATCGCTTTGGGTTGGGTTACAAACCAACTCAGAATGGAGCTGCCACAACTGTCAAAGGGCGTCTGAAGGTTATCCAAGAGGTATTTGTCAGCGGAGGTTTCCAAGTCAATGCCGTCAGTGACTGTGAGGAAGATGAAAATCTGAGCAACCTGGTGTTTAAGGGTGATACAAATTTGAACAACTGGGAGGCCGTAGAGATCCCTGTTATTTTTCCATTGTTAAAGTAATTTTTTAATATTTTCACTTACGTTTTCAAATAAAAAATCCATAGCTCTGCCCAAGGCTATAGGATCGTTTTTGTTGGGCCACCTTTCACTTTTAAAAGGATATTAATAAATGCATTTCGTTCAATTCCATTTTGGTTCATTTGCGTTTTTTCGTTTTCACCTTTAAAAATTTAAGTTGGCAATCTTTTTCAAAATAAAACAACAAAAATAGCATTTTATTTCTTATCTTGCATATCTTTGAATGTTTTAATAAAATAAGCCTTCCATCATGCAGAGACATCGAAAACCTTGTTGGATCCAATGACTTTGTTGACACTCCTGACTAGGAGGCACCCATCTATCAAGCTGAAGACGAGGGTGAAGAAGATTTTGAAGTACCCATTGAACTGACAAAATTGATTGAGTACGAGTACACAGAGCTTCAGCCGCATGAAGAGCAGGTGGACCTAATTAATCTTGGTACAGAAAAAGACAAGAAAGAGGTCAAGATTGGTGCAATGCTTGGGACAGAGGTTAAGCAGAGGTTGATTGAGTTATTAAAAGAATATGTTGATGTGTTTGCGTGGTCGTATCAAGATATGCCTGGTCTAGACACAGATATTGTTGTTCACAAGTTGCCGCTTAAGCCGAATTGTGCACCTATCAAACAAAAGCTTCGAAGAACGAGACCCGACATGGCTTTGAAGATTCGAGATGAGGTTAAAAAACAGTTGGATGCAGGTTTCTTGGTAGTTGCAAAATATCCAGATTGGGTTGCCAATATTGTGCCAGTGCCTAAGAAAGACGGTAAAGTTAGGATGTGTGTGGATTACAGGGATCTGAACAAAGCAAGTCCGAAAGATGACTTCCATCTGCCACATATTGATACACTTGTAGACAATGTAGCCGGTTTTGCGTTGTTCTCATTTATGGATGGTTTCTCTGGCTATAATCAGATCAAAATGGATCCCGATGATCGAGAGAAGACTACTTTCATTACTCCTTAGGGGACCTTTTGCTACAAAGTCATGCCCTTCGGTTTGAAGAACGCAGGGGCAACTTACCAACGCGCTATGACAACTCTTTTCCATGATATGATGCACAAAGAGATCGAGGTGTATGTGGACGATATGATAGCCAAATCTCAGAGTGAAGTGGAACATCTAGACCATTTGGTGAAGTTGTTTGAACGACTCAGGAAGTACCAGTTGAAGTTGAATCCTGCTAAATGTACCTTCGGTGTCAGATCCGGAAAATTGCTTAGTTTTATTGTTAGTCAACGAGGGATTGAGGTAGATCCTGACAAAGTCCGAGCCATTCAAGATATGCCATCTCCGCAAACCGAGACGCAAGTTAGAGGTTTTCTGGGGCGTTTGAATTATATTTCCAGGTTTATCTCTAACATGACCGCTACTTGTGAGCCGATATTCAAATTGCTTTGTAAGGGGCAGACGGTTGAGTGGAACCCTGATTGTCAGAAAGCGTTTGAGAAAATTAAGAATTATTTGCAAGAACCCCCTATTCTGACTCCTCCTGTACCCGGAAGACCGTTGTTTATGTACCTTACTGTTCTCGAGAAGTCTATGGGTTGTGTGCTTGGGCAACATGATGAGACTGGAAGAAAGGAACATGCGATTTATTATCTGAGCAAGAAGTTTACCGACTGTGAAAACAGATATTCACTATTGGAGAAAACTTGTTGTGCATTGGCATGGGCCGCTAGGCGCCTTCGGCAATATATGATCTGTCATACCACGTTGTTGATTTCTAAAATGGACCCGATCAAGTATATTCTTGAAAAACCTACTCAAACTGGGAGGCTAGCCCGTTGGCACATGTTGTTATCCGAATATGACATCCAATACGTACCCCAGAAGGCAATTAAAGGTAGTATCTTATCGGATTATCTTGCAGATCAGCCAGTTGAAGATTATGAACCTCTTAAGTTTGATTTTCCTGATGAGGATATTTTGTTGATTAAGAGAGATAGTGAAGAGCCAGATTCGAGCGAAGGTCCAGAACCAGGTCTTTGGTGGAGGATGATGTTTGATGGTTCCTCGAATTTCAATGGGCATGGTATAGGCGCCGTTTTGATGAACCCAAAAGGTGGGTTCACTCCGTTTACAGCAAGGTTAGACTTTGAGTGTACTAATAACGTCGCAGAGTATGAAGCATGTATTCTTGGCCTCGAAGCAGCAATTCACCTCCGAATCAAACTTCTCAAAGTAAGTGGTGACTCAGCCTTGGTTATTTACCAGGTACAAGGCAAATGGGAAACGAAGAATGAGAAGTTAATCCCTTACAAAGACTACATTGTCGAGCTGATTAAGTATTTCGACGAGATAAAGTTCGAGCATGTTCCTAGATCTGAGAATCACGTTGCTGATGCTTTAGCCATGTTAGCATCCATGTGGAAAGTTAAATTCGTTAATGAAGCACCTCTTATTCATGTTGAACGCAAAGTTGAGCCCGCTTATTGTCAAATAGTTGAAGAGGTTGAGGTGGATGAAAAGCCTTGGTTTCATGACATCAAGAACTATCTAGTCAAGCAAGAGTATCCCGATGGTGCTACCGGTCTGG
>CAWUDS030000526.1:0-24168 GCA_963859935.3 Lathyrus sativus | reverse complement strand
AAAATCCTAAAATTTTGTGATGGAGTAAAACAATAAAATATAATTATTTTTTACATCTACTATAGCCTATTATGTTTTTTGCTTAGTGATACGAAAACAAAACACTTTTGGATGGTGAAGCAAATATTGAATATTTTTAGATGTAATATACCATATGTTAATGAGAATACGATGAATATAAATAATATTGAGCTTGATTATTTAATTTTAATTATGATGCATATGTATAAATCATGGGTCATTCATTTGTAGTTTTTTAACTTAGTTTCTTAGAGGTGAAGAAACCAAAATTTTGGTGATGGAGAAGTAGAAAAATATAGAAATGTCTTGCATATATTACACCACAATACAATGTGATTATGGTGAATACAAATAACATTGAGCTTAACTATTTACATTTAGTGATAACCCATGTAGATATAAGTTATTTGTGATTCATTTATAGTCTTTTGACTCTGTGGCTTATTGACGAAGAAACATGAAATTTGGTGATGGAGAAGAAACATATTGAATATATTTACATCTAATTTATCATAATTCAATGTGAAAATGGTAAATATCAATAAATTTTAGCTTGATTATTTATTTTAATTTTTACCTATTTTATATAAAACATGTGTCATGGATTATAGTCTTTTAACTTTGTTTTTTATTGGGGAAAATTCTAAAATTTTGTGATGGAGTAGAAAAATAAAATATAATTAATTTTTTTATATCTACTATAGTCTATTATGTTTGTTGCAAAGTGATAAAAAAACCTAAAACTTTTGGATGGAGATGAAAAATATTGAATATTCTTAGATGTAATTTACCATTTGTTAATGTGAATACGATAAATATAAACAATGTTGAGCTTGATTATTTAATTTTAATTGTTATGCATATGTATAAATTAAGGGTCATTCATTTTTAGTCTCTTAACTTACATTCTTAGAGGTGAAGAAACCAAAATTTTGGTGATGGACAAGAATAATAATATAGAAATGTTTTACATATATTATACCATAATACAATGTGATTATGGTGAATACAAATATTATTGAGCTTAACTATTTACTTTTAGTGACAACCCATGTAGATATAAGTTATTTGTCATTCATTTATATCTTTTAACTCTGTGGCCTAGTGACGAAGAATCATGAAATTTGGTGAGAGAGAAGAAACATATTGAATATTTTTACATCTAGTTTAGCATAATTCAATTAGAAAATTATTAATATCAATAAATTTAAGCCTGATTATTTATTTTAATTATTACCTATTTAATATAAAATATATGCCATGGATTATAGTGTTTTAACTTTGATTTTTAGTGGCGATAATCTAAAATTTTGTGATGGAGTAAAATAATAAAATATAATTAATTTTTTACATCTACTATATCCTATTATGTTTTTTGCTTAGTGTTACGAAAACCAAACACTTTTCGATGGTTAAGAAAATATTGAATATTTTTAGATGTAATATACCATATGTTAATGTAATTACGATGAATAGAAATAATATTGAGCTTGATTATTTAATTTTAATTATGATGCATATGTATAAATTATGGGTCATTCATTTGTAGTTTCTTAACTTAGTTTCTTAGAGGTGAAGTAACCACAATTTTGGTGATGGAGAAGTAGAAAAATATAGAAATGTCTTACATATATTGCACCACAATACAATATGATTATGGTGAATACAAATAACATTGAGCTTAACTATTTACATTTAGTGATAACCCATGTAGATATAAGTTATTTGTGATTCATTTATAGTCTTTTGACTCCGTGGCTTATTGACGAAGAAACATGAAATTTAGTGATGGAGAAGAAACATATTGAATATATTTACATCTAATTTATCATAATTCAATGTGAAAATGGTAAATATCAATAAATTTTAGCTTGATTATTTATTTTAGTTTTTACCTATTTAATATAAAATATATGTCATGGATTATTGTCTTTTAACTTTAATTTTTAGTGGGGAAAAACCTAAAATTTTGTGATGGAGTAGATAAATAAAATATAATTAATTTTTTACATCTACAATTGTCTATTATGTTTGTATTTAGAGATAAAAAAACCTGAAACTTTTGGATGGTGAATAAATTTTTTGAATATTTTTAGATGTAATATAGCTTAAGTCAATGTGAATACGTTTAATATAAAGAATATTGAGCTTGATTGTTTAATTCTAATGGTTATTCATATGTCTAAATTATGGGTCATTAATTTGTAGTCTCTTAATATAGTTTCTTAGTGGTGAAGAAAACAAAATTTGGGTGATGGAGAATTAGAAAAATTTAGAAATTATTTACACCTATTACACCATAATACAATGTGATTATAGTGAATAAAAACAACATGGAGCTTAACTATTTACTTTTACTGATAACCCATGTAGATATAAGTTATTGGTCATACATTTATAGTCTTTTAACTCTGTGACTTAGTGACGAACACACATGAATATTTTTAATGATGAAGAAACATATTGGATATATTTACATCTAGTTTACCATAATTCAATGTGAAAATTGTTAATATCAATATATTTTAGCTTGATTATATATTTTAATGTTTACCTATTTTATATAAAACATATGTCATGGATTATAATATTTTTAGATGTAATATACCATTTGTTAATGTGAATACGATGAATATAAAAAATATTGAGCTTGATTATTTAATTTTAATTGTTATGCATATGTATAAATTAAGGGTCATTCATTTTTAGTCTCTTAACTTACATTTTTAGGGGTGAAGAAACCAAAATTTTGGTGATGGACAAGAATAATAATATAGAAATGTTTTACACCTATTACACCATAATACAATGTGATTATAGTGAATAAAAACAACATGGAGCTTAACTATTTACTTTTACTGATAACCCATGTAGATATAAGTTATTTGTCGTACACTTATAGTCTTTTAACTCTGTGACTTAGTGTCGAACACGCATGAAATTTTTTAATGACGAAGAAACATATTGAATATATTTACATCTAGTTTACCATAAATTTTAGCTTGATTATTTATTTTAATTATTACCTATTTTGTGATGGAGTAAAACAATAAAATATAATTAATATTTTACATCTACTATAGCCTATTATGTTTTTTGCTTTGTGATACGAAAACCAAACACTTTTGGATGGTGAAGAAAAATATTGAATATTCTTAAATGTAATATACGATATGTTAATGTGAATACGATGAATATAATAAATATTGAGCTTGATTATTTAATTTTAATTATGATGCATATGTATAAATTATTGGTCATTCATTTGTAGTTTCTTAACTTAGTTTCTTAGAGGTGAAGAAACCAAAATTTTGGTGATGGAGAAGTAGAAAAATATAGAAATGTCTTGCATATATTACACCACAATACAATGTGATTACGGTGAATTCAAATAACATTGAGCTAAACTATTTACATTTAGTGATAACCCATGTATATATAAGTTAATTGTGATTCATTTATAGTCTTTTGACTCTGTGGCTTATTGACGAAGAAACATGAAATTTGGTGATGGAGAAGAAACATATTGAATATATTTACATCTAAATTATCATAATTCAACGTGAAAATGGTAAATATCAATCAATTTTAGCTTGATTATTTATTTTTAATTATTACCTATTTTATATAAAACATATGTCATGGATTATAGTCTTTTAACTTTGTTTTTTATTGGGGAAAATCCTAAAATTTTGTGATGGAGTAGAAAAATAAAATATAATTAATTTTTTTACATCTACTATAGTCTATTATGTTTGTTGCAAAGTGATAAAAAAACCTAAAACTTTTAGATGGAGATGAAAAATATTGAATATTTTTAGATGTAATATTTGTTAATGTGAATACGATGAATATAAACACTATTCAGCTTGATTATTTATTTTTAATTGTTATGCATATGTATAAATTAAGGGTCATTCATTTTTAGTCTCTTAACTTACATTCTTAGAGGTGAAAAACCAAAATTTCTGTGATGGACAAGAATAATAATATAGAAATGTTTTACATATATTTTACCATAATACAATGTGATTACGGTGAATACAAATAACATTGAGCTTAACTATTTACTTTTAGTGATAACTCATATAGATATAAGTTATTTGTCATTCATTTATATCTTTTTACTCTGTGGCTTAGTGACGAAGAAACATGAAATTTGGTGATGGAGAAGAAACATATTGAATATATTTACATCTAATTTACCATAATTCAATGTGAAAATGGTAAATATCAATAAATTTAAGCTTGATTATTTATTTTAATTATTACCTATTTAATATAAAATATATGTCATGGATTATTGTCTTTTAACTTTAACTTTTAGTGGGGAAAAACCTAAAATTTTGTGATGGAGTAGATAAATAAAATATAATTAATTTTTTACATATACAATTGTCTATTATGTTTGTGCTTAGAGATAAAAAAACCTGAAACTTTTGGATGGTGAATAATTTTTTTGAATATTTTTAGATGTAATATAGCATAAGTCAATGTGAATATGTTTAATATAAAGAATATTGAGCTTGATTATTTAATTCTAATTGTTATTCATATGTCTAAATTATGGGTCATTAATTTGTAGTCTCTTAATTTAGTTTGTTAGAGGTGAAGAAAACAAAATTTGGGTGATGGAGAATTAGAAAATTTTAGAAATTATTTACACCTATTATACCATAACACAATGTGATTATAGTGAATAAAAACAACATGGAGCTTAACTATTTACTTTTACTGATAACCCATGTAGATATAAGTTATTTGTCATACATTTATAGTCTTATAACTCTGTGACTTAGTGAAGAACACACATGAAATTTTTTAATGACGAAGAAACATGTCGAATATATTTACATCTAGTTTACCATAATTCAATGTGAAAATGGTTAATATCAATAAATTTTAGCTTGATTATTTATTTTAATTATTACCTATTTTATATAAATTATATGTCATGGATTATAGTCTCTTAACTTTGTTTTTTAGTGAGGAAAACCTAAAATTTTGTGATGGAGTAAAACAATAAAATATAATTAATTTTTTACATCTACTATAGCCTATTATGTTTTTTGCTTAGTGATACGAAAACCAAACACCTTGGATGGTGAAGAAAAATATTGAATATTTTTAGATGTAATATACCATATGTTAATGTGAATACGATGAATATAAATAATATTGAGCTTGATTATTTAATTTTAATTATGATGCATATGTATAAATTATGGGTCATTCATTTGTAGTTTCTTAACTTAGTTTCTTAGAGGTGAAGAAACCAAAATTTTTGTGATGGAGAAGTAGAAAAATATAGAAATGTTTTACATATATTACACGATAATACAATGTGATTATGGTGAATACAAATAACATTGAGCTTAACTATTTACATTTAGTGATAACCCATGTAGATATAAGTTATTTTTTATTCATTTATAGTCTTTTGACTCTGTGACTTACAGACGAAGAAACATGAAATTTGGTGATGGAGAAGAAACATATTGAATATATTTACATCTAATTTATCATAATTCGATGTGAAAATGGTAAATATCAATAAATTTAGCTTGATTATTTATTTTAATTTTTACCTATTTTATACAAAACATATGTCATGGATTATAGTCTTTTAACTTTGTTTTTTATTGGGAAAAATCCTAAAATTTAGTGATGGAGTAGAAAAATAAAATATAATTAATTTTTTACATCTACTATAGTCTATTATGTTTGTTGCAAAGTGATAATAAAACCTAAAACTTTTGGATGGAGATGAAAAATATTGAATATTTTTAGATGTAATATACCATTTGTTAATGTGAATACGATGAATATAAACAATATTGAGCTTGATTATTTAATTTTAATTGTTATGCATATGTATAAATTAAGGGTCATTCATTTTAAGTCTCCTAACTTACATTCTTAGAGGTGAAGAAACCAAAATTTCGGTGATGGACAAGAATAATAATATAAAAATGTTTTACATATATTATACCATAATACCATGTGATTATGGTGAATACAAATAACATTGAGCTTAACTATTTACTTTTAGTGATAACCCATGTAGTAATAAGTTATTTGTCATTCATTTATATCTTTTAACTCTGTGGCTTAGTGACGAAGAATCATGAAATTTGGTGATGGAGAAGAAACATATTGAATATATTTACATCTAAATTATCATAATTCAATGTGAAAATGGTAAATATCAATAAATTTTAGCTTGATTATTTATTTTAATTTTTACCTATTTTATATAAAACATATGTCATGGATTATAGTCTTTTAACTTTGTGTTTTATTGGGGAAAATCCTAAAATTTTGTGATGGAGTAGAAAAATAAAATATAATTAAATTTTTTACATCTACTATAGTCTATTATGTTTGTTGCAAAGTGATAAAAAAAACCTAAAAGTTTTGGATGGAGATGAAAATTATTGAATATTTTAAGATGTAATATACCATTTGTTAATTTGAATACGATGAATATAAACAATATTGAGCTTGATTATTTAATTTTAATTGTTACGCATATGTATAAATTAAGGGTCATTCATTTTTAGTCTCTTAACTTACATTCTTAGAGAAGAAGAAACCAAAATTTTGGTGATGGAAAAGAATAATAATATAGAAATGTTTTACATATATTATACCATAATACAATGTGATTATGGTGAATACAAATAACATTGAGCTTAACTATTTACTTTTAGTGATAACTCATGTAGATATAAGTTATTTGTCATTCATTTATATCGTTTAACTCTGTGGCTTAGTGACAAAGAAACATGAAATTTGGTGATGGAGAAGAAACATATTGAATATATTTACATCTAATTTACCATAATGTGAAAATGGTAAATATCAATAAATTTAAGCTTGATTATTTATTTTAATTATTACCTATTTAATATAAAATATATGCCATGGATTATTGTCTTTTAACTTTAATTTTTAGTGGTGAAAAACCTAAAATTTTGTGATGGAGTAGATAAATAAAATATAATTAATTTTTTACATCTACAATTGTCTATTATGTTTGTGCTTAGAGATAAAAAAACCTGAAACTTTTGGATGGTGAATAAATTTTTTGAATATTTTTAGATGTAATATAGCATAAGTCAATGTGAATACGTTTAATATAAAGAATATTGAGCTTGATTATTTAATTCTAATGGTTATTCATATGTCTAAATTATGGGTCATTAATTTGTAGTCTCTTAATTTAGTTTCTTAAAGGTGAAGAAAACAAAATTTGGGTGATGGAGAATTAGAAAATTTTAGAAATTATTTACACCTATTATACCATAACACAATGTGACTATAGTGAATAAAAACAACATGGAGCTTAACTATTTACTTTTACTGATAACACATGTAGATATAAATTATTTGTCATACATTTATAGTCTTATAACTCTGTGACTTAGTGAAGAACACACATGAAATTTTTTAATGACGAAGAAACATGTCGAATATATTTACATCTAGTTTACCATAATTCAATGTGAAAATGGTTAATATCAATAAATTTTAGCTTGATTATTTATTTTAATCATTACCTATTTTATATAAAACATATGTCATGGATTATAGTCTTTTAACTTTGTTTTTTAATGGGGAAAATCCTAAAATTTTGTGATGGAGTAAAACAATAAAATATAATTAATTTTTTACATCTACTATAGCCTATTATGTTTTTTGCTTAGTGATACGAAAACCAAACAACTTGGATGGTGAAGAAAAATATTGAATATTTTTAGATGTAATATACCATATGTTAATGTGAATACGATGAATATAAATAATATTGAGCTTGATTATTTAATTTTAATTATGATGCATATGTATAAATTATGGGTCATTCATTTGTAGTTTCTTAACTTAGTTTCTTAGAGCTGAAGAAACCAAAATTTTTGTGATGGTGAAGTAGAAAAATATAGAAATGTTTTACATATATTACACGATAATACAATGTGATTATGGTGAATACAAATAACATTGAGCTTAACTATTTACATTTAGTGATAACCCATGTAGATATAAGTTTTTTTTTATTCATTTATAGTCTTTTGACTATGTGACTTACAGACGAAGAAACATGAAATTTGGTGATGGAGAACAAACATATTGAATATATTTATATCTAATTTATCATAATTCAATGTGAAAATGGTAAATATCAATAAATTTAGCTTGATTATTTATTTTAATTTTTACCTATTTTATATAAAACATATGTCATGGATTATAGTCTTTTAACTTTGTTTTTTATTGGGGAAAATCCTAAAATTTAGTGATGGAGTAGAAAAATAAAATATAATTAATTTTTTACATCTACTATAGTCTATTATGTTTGTTGCAAAGTGATAAAAAAACCTAAAACTTTTGGATGGAGATGAAAAATATTGAATATTTTTAGATGTAATATACCATTTGTTAATGTGAATACGATGAATATAAACAATATTGAGCTTGATTATTTAATTTTAATTGTTATGCATATGTATTAATTAAGGGTCATTCATTTTAAGTCTCCTAACTTACATTCTTAGAGGTGAAGAAACCAAAATTTCGGTGATGGACAAGAATAATAATATAAAAATGTTTTACATATTTTATACCATAATACCATGTGATTATGGTGAATACAAATAACATTGAGCTTAACTATTTACTTTTAGTGATAACCCATGTAGATATAAGTTATTTGTCATTCATTTATATCTTTTTACTCTGTGGCTTAGTGACGAAGAATCATGAAATTTGGTGATGGAGAAGAAACATATTGAATATATTTACATCTAATTTATCATAATTCACTGTGAAAATGGTAAATATCAATAAATTTTAGCTTGATTATTTATTTTAATTTTTACCTATTTTATATAAAACATATGTCATGGATTATAGTCTTTTAACTTTGTGTTTTATTGGGGAAAATCCTAAAATTTTGTGATGGAGTAGAAAAATAAAATATAATTAAATTTTTTACATCTACTATAGTCTATTATGTTTGTTGCAAAGTGATAAAAAAACCTAAAACTTTTGGATGGAGATGAAAATTATTGAATATTTTAAGATGTAATATACCATTTGTTAATTTGAATACGATGAATATAAACAATATTGAGCTTGATTATTTAATTTTAATTGTTACGCATATGTATAAATTAAGGGTCATTCATTTTTAGTCTCTTAACTTACATTCTTAGAGGAGAAGAAACCAAAATTTTGGTGATGGAAAAGAATAATAATATAGAAATGTTTTACATATATTATACCATAATACAATGTGATTATGGTGAATACAAATAACATTGAGCTTAACTATTTACTTTTAGTGATAACTCATGTAGATATAAGTTATTTGTCATTCATTTATATCTTTTAACTCTGTGGCTTAGTGACAAAGAAACATGAAATTTGGTGATGGAGAAGAAACATATTGAATATATTTACATCTAATTTACCATAATGTGAAAATGGTAAATATCAATAAATTTAAGCTTGATTATTTATTTTAATTATTACCTATTTAATATAAAATATATGTCATGGATTATTGTCTTTTAACTTTAATTTTTAGTGGGGAAAAACCTAAAATTTTGTGATGGAGTAGATAAATAAAATATAATTAATTTTTTACATCTACAATTGTCTATTATGTTTGTGCTTAGAGATAAAAAAACCTGAAACTTTTGGATGGTGAATAAATTTTTTGAATATTTTTAGATGTAATATAGCATAAGTCAATGTGAATACATTTAATATAAAGAATATTGAGCTTGATTATTTAATTCTAATGGCTATTCATATGTCTAAATTATGGGTCATTAATTTGTAGTCTCTTAATTTAGTTTCTTAAAGCTGAAGAAAACAAAATTTGGGTGATGGAGAATTAGAAAATTTTAGAAATTATTTACACCTATTATACCATAACACAATGTGATTATAGTGAATAAAAACAACATGGAGCTTAACTATTTACTTTTACTGATAACACATGTAGATATAAATTATTTGTCATACATTTATAGTCTTATAACTCTGTGACTTAGTGAAGAACACACATGAAATTTTTTAATGACGAAGAAACATGTCGAATATATTTACATCTAGTTTACCATAATTCAATGTGAAAATGGTTAATATCAATAAATTTTAGCTTGATTATTTATTTTAATTATTACCTATTTTATATAAATTATATGTCATGGATTATAGTCTCTTAACTTTGTTTTTTAGTGAGGAAAACCTAAAATTTTGTGATGGAGTAAAACAATAAAATATAATTAATTTTTTACATCTACTATAGCCTATTATGTTTTTTGCTTAGTGATACGAAAACCAAACACCTTGGATGGTGAAGAAAAATATTGAATATTTTTAGATGTAATATACCATATGTTAATGTGAATACGATGAATATAAATAATATTGAGCTTGATTATTTAATTTTAATTATGATGCATATGTATAAATTATGGGTCATTCATTTGTAGTTTCTTAACTTAGTTTCTTAGAGCTGAAGAAACCAAAATTTTTGTGATGGTGAAGTAGAAAAATATAGAAATGTTTTACATATATTACACGATAATACAATGTGATTATGGTGAATACAAATAACATTGAGCTTAACTATTTACATTTAGTGATAACCCATGTAGATATAAGTTTTTTTTTATTCATTTATAGTCTTTTGACTATGTGACTTACAGACGAAGAAACATGAAATTTGGTGATGGAGAAGAAACATATTGAATATATTTATATCTAATTTATCATAATTCAATGTGAAAATGGTAAATATCAATAACTTTAGCTTGATTATTTATTTTAATTTTTACCTATTTTATATAAAACATATGTCATGGATTATAGTCTTTTAACTTTGTTTTTTATTGGGGAAAATCCTAAAATTTAGTGATGGAGTAGAAAAATAAAATATAATTAATTTTTTACATCTACTATAGTCTATTATGTTTGTTGCAAAGTGATAAAAAAACCTAAAACTTTTGGATGGAGATGAAAAATATTGAATATTTTTAGATGTAATATACCATTTGTTAATGTGAATACGATGAATATAAACAATATTGAGCTTGATTATTTAATTTTAATTGTTATGCATATGTATAAATTAAGGGTCATTCATTTTAAGTCTCCTAACTTACATTCTTAGAGGTGAAGAAACCAAAATTTCGGTGATGGACAAGAATAGTAATATAAAAATGTTTTACATATATTATACCATAATACCATGTGATTATGGTGAATACAAATAACATTGAGCTTAACTATTTACTTTTAGTGATAACCCATGTAGATATAAGTTATTTGTCATTCATTTATATCTTTTTACTCTGT
Organism: Lathyrus sativus; assembly: GCA_963859935.3. Taxonomy (NCBI): domain Eukaryota; kingdom Viridiplantae; phylum Streptophyta; class Magnoliopsida; order Fabales; family Fabaceae; genus Lathyrus; species Lathyrus sativus. The sequence goes on along the minus strand of CAWUDS030000526.1, from coordinate 12,777 downwards.
GGCTTAGTGACGAAGAATCATGAAATTTGGTGATGGAGAAGAAACATATTGAATATATTTACATCTAATTTATCATAATTCACTGTGAAAATGGTAAATATCAATAAATTTTAGCTTGATTATTTATTTTAATTTTTACCTATTTTATATAAAACATATGTCATGGATTATAGTCTTTTAACTTTGTGTTTTATTGGGGAAAATCCTAAAATTTTGTGATGGAGTAGAAAAATAAAATATAATTAAATTTTTTACATCTACTATAGTCTATTATGTTTGTTGCAAAGTGATAAAAAAACCTAAAACTTTTGGATGGAGATGAAAATTATTGAATATTTTAAGATGTAATATACCATTTGTTAATTTGAATACGATGAATATAAACAATATTGAGCTTGATTATTTAATTTTAATTGTTACGCATATGTATAAATTAAGGGTCATTCATTTTTAGTCTCTTAACTTACATTCTTAGAGGAGAAGAAACCAAAATTTTGGTGATGGAAAAGAATAATAATATAGAAATGTTTTACATATATTATACCATAATACAATGTGATTATGGTGAATACAAATAACATTGAGCTTAACTATTTACTTTTAGTGATAACTCATGTAGATATAAGTTATTTGTCATTCATTTATATCTTTTAACTCTGTGGCTTAGTGACAAAGAAACATGAAATTTGGTGATGGAGAAGAAACATATTGAATATATTTACATCTAATTTACCATAATGTGAAAATGGTAAATATCAATAAATTTAAGCTTGATTATTTATTTTAATTATTACCTATTTAATATAAAATATATGTCATGGATTATTGTCTTTTAACTTTAATTTTTAGTGGGGAAAAACCTAAAATTTTGTGATGGAGTAGATAAATAAAATATAATTAATTTTTTACATCTACAATTGTCTATTATGTTTGTGCTTAGAGATAAAAAAACCTGAAACTTTTGGATGGTGAATAAATTTTTTGAATATTTTTAGATGTAATATAGCATAAGTCAATGTGAATACATTTAATATAAAGAATATTGAGCTTGATTATTTAATTCTAATGGCTATTCATATGTCTAAATTATGGGTCATTAATTTGTAGTCTCTTAATTTAGTTTCTTAAAGGTGAAGAAAACAAAATTTGGGTGATGGAGAATTAGAAAATTTTAGAAATTATTTACACCTATTATACCATAACACAATGTGATTATAGTGAATAAAAACAACATGGAGCTTAACTATTTACTTTTACTGATAACACATGTAGATATAAATTATTTGTCATACATTTATAGTCTTATAACTCTGTGACTTAGTGAAGAACACACATGAAATTTTTTAATGACGAAGAAACATGTCGAATATATTTACATCTAGTTTACCATAATTCAATGTGAAAATGGTTAATATCAATAAATTTTAGCTTGATTATTTATTTTAATTATTACCTATTTTATATAAATTATATGTCATGGATTATAGTCTCTTAACTTTGTTTTTTAGTGAGGAAAACCTAAAATTTTGTGATGGAGTAAAACAATAAAATATAATTAATTTTTTACATCTACTATAGCCTATTATGTTTTTTGCTTAGTGATACGAAAACCAAACACCTTGGATGGTGAAGAAAAATATTGAATATTTTTAGATGTAATATACCATATGTTAATGTGAATACGATGAATATAAATAATATTGAGCTTGATTATTTAATTTTAATTATGATGCATATGTATAAATTATGGGTCATTCATTTGTAGTTTCTTAACTTAGTTTCTTAGAGCTGAAGAAACCAAAATTTTTGTGATGGTGAAGTAGAAAAATATAGAAATGTTTTACATATATTACACGATAATACAATGTGATTATGGTGAATACAAATAACATTGAGCTTAACTATTTACATTTAGTGATAACCCATGTAGATATAAGTTTTTTTTTATTCATTTATAGTCTTTTGACTATGTGACTTACAGACGAAGAAACATGAAATTTGGTGATGGAGAAGAAACATATTGAATATATTTATATCTAATTTATCATAATTCAATGTGAAAATGGTAAATATCAATAACTTTAGCTTGATTATTTATTTTAATTTTTACCTATTTTATATAAAACATATGTCATGGATTATAGTCTTTTAACTTTGTTTTTTATTGGGGAAAATCCTAAAATTTAGTGATGGAGTAGAAAAATAAAATATAATTAATTTTTTACATCTACTATAGTCTATTATGTTTGTTGCAAAGTGATAAAAAAACCTAAAACTTTTGGATGGAGATGAAAAATATTGAATATTTTTAGATGTAATATACCATTTGTTAATGTGAATACGATGAATATAAACAATATTGAGCTTGATTATTTAATTTTAATTGTTATGCATATGTATAAATTAAGGGTCATTCATTTTAAGTCTCCTAACTTACATTCTTAGAGGTGAAGAAACCAAAATTTCGGTGATGGACAAGAATAATAATATAAAAATGTTTTACATATATTATACCATAATACCATGTGATTATGGTGAATACAAATAACATTGAGCTTAACTATTTACTTTTAGTGATAACCCATGTAGATATAAGTTATTTGTCATTCATTTATATCTTTTTACTCTGTGGCTTAGTGACGAAGAATCATGAAATTTGGTGATGGAGAAGAAACATATTGAATATATTTACATCTAATTTATCATAATTCACTGTGAAAATGGTAAATATCAATAAATTTTAGCTTGATTATTTATTTTAATTTTTACCTATTTTATATAAAACATATGTCATGGATTATAGTCTTTTAACTTTGTGTTTTATTGGGGAAAATCCTAAAATTTTGTGATGGAGTAGAAAAATAAAATATAATTAAATTTTTTACATCTACTATAGTCTATTATGTTTGTTGCAAAGTGATAAAAAAACCTAAAACTTTTGGATGGAGATGAAAATTATTGAATATTGTAAGATGTAATATACCATTTCTTAATGTGAATACGATGAATATAAACAATATTGAGCTTGATTATTTAATTTTAATTGTTACGCATATGTATAAATTAAGGGTCATTCATTTTTAGTCTCTTAACTTACATTCTTAGAGGTGAAGAAACCAAAATTTTGGTGAAGGAAAAGAATAATAATATAGAAATGTTTTACATATATTATACCATAATACAATGTGATTATGGTGAATACAAATAACATTGAGCTTAACTATTTAATTTTAGTGATAACTCATGTAGATATAAGTTATTTGTCATTCATTTATATCTTTTAACTCTGTGGCTTAGTGACAAAGAAACATGAAATTTGGTGATGGAGAAGAAACATATTGAATATATTTACATCTAATTTACCATAATGTGAAAATGGTAAATATCAATAAATTTAAGCTTGATTATTTATTTTAATTATTACCTATTTAATATAAAATATATGTCATGGATTATTGTCTTTTAACTTTAATTTTTAGTGGGGAAAAACCTAAAATTTTGTGATGGAGTAGATAAATAAAATATAATTAATTTTTTACATCTACAATTGTCTATTATGTTTGTGCTTAGAGATAAAAAAACCTGACACTTTTGGATGGTGAATAAAATTTTTGAATACTTTTAGATGTAATATAGCATAAGTCAATGTGAATACGTTTAATATAAAGAATATTGAGCTTGATTATTTAATTCTAATGGTTATTCATATGTCTAAATTATGGGTCATTAATTTGTAGTCTCTTAATTTAGTTTCTTAGAGGCGAAGAAAACAAAATTTGGGTGATGGAGAATTAGAAAATTTTAGAAATTATTTACACCTATTATACCATAACACAATGTGATTATAGTGAATAAAAACAACATGGAGCTTAACTATTTACTTTTACTGATAACCCATGTAGATATAAGTTATTTGTCATACATTTATAGTCTTATAACTCTGTGACTTAGTGAAGAACACACATGAAATTTTTTAATGACGAAGAAACATGTTGAATATATTTACATCTAGTTTACCATAATTCAATGTGAAAATGGTTAATATCAATAAATTTTAGCTTGATTATTTATTTTAATTATTACCTATTTTATATAAATTATATGTCATGAATTATAGTCTCTTAACTTTGTTTTTTAGTGAGGAAAACCTAAAATTTTGTGATTGAGTAAAACAATAAAATATAATTAATTTTTTACATCTACTATAGCCTATTATGTTTTTTGCTTAGTGATACGAAAACTAATCACCTTGGATGGTGAAGAAAAATATTGAATATTTTTAGATGTAATATACCATACGTCAATGTGAATACGATGAATATAAACAATATTGAGCTTGATTATTTAATTTTAATTGTTATGCATATGTATAAGTTATGGGTCATTCATTTGTAGTTTCTTAACTTAGTTTCTTAGAGGTGAAGAAACCAAAATTTTTGTGATGGAGAAGTAGATAAATATAGAAATGTTTTACATATATTACACGATAATACAATGTGATTATGGTGAATACAAATAACATTGAGCTTAACTATTTACATTTAGTGATAACCCATGTAGATATAAGTTATTTTTTATTCATTTATAGTCTTTTGACTCTGTGACTTACAGACGAAGAAACATGAAATTTGGTGATGGAGAAGAAACATATTGTATATATTTACATCTAATTTATCATAATTCAATGTGAAAATGGTAAATATCAATAAATTTAGCTTGATTATTTATTTTTTATTTTTACCTATTTTATATAAAACATATGTCATGGATTATAGTCTTTTAACTTTGTTTTTTATTGGGGAAAATCCTAAAATTTAGTGATGGAGTAGAAAAATAAAATATAATTAATTTTTTACATCTACTATAGTCTATTATGTTTGTTGCAAAGTGATAAAAAAACCTAAAACTTTTGGATGGAGATGAAAAATATTGAATATTTTTAGATGTAATATACCATTTGTTAATGTGAATACGATGAATATAAACAATATTGAGCTTGATTATTTAATTTTAATTGTTATGCATATGTATAAATTAAGGGTCATTCATTTTAAGTCTCCTAACTTACATTCTTAGAGGTGAAGAAACCAAAATTTCGGTGATGGACAAGAATAATAATATAAAAATGTTTTACATATATTATACCATAATACCATGTGATTATGGTGAATACAAATAACATTGAGCTTAACTATTTACTTTTAGTGATAACCCATTTAGATATAAGTTATTTGTCATTCATTTATATCTTTTAACTCTATGGCTTAGTGACGAAGAATCATGAAATTTGGTGATGGAGAAGAAACATATTGAATATATTTACATCTAATTTATCATAATTCAATGTGAAAATGGTAAATGACAATAAATTTTAGCTTGATTATTTATTTTAATTTTTACCTATTTTATATAAAACATATGTCATGGATTATAGTCTTTTAACTTTGTGTTTTATTGGGGAAAATCCTAAAATTTTGTGATGGAGTAGAAAAATAAAATATAATTAAATTTTTTACATCTACTATAGTCTATTATGTTTGTTGCAAAGTGATAAAAAAACCTAAAACTTTTGGATGGAGATGAAAATTATTGAATATTTTTAGATGTAATATACCATTTGTTAATGTGAATACGATGAATATAAACAATATTGAGCTTGATTATTTAATTTTAATTGTTACGCATATGGATAAATTAAGGGTCATTCATTTTTAGTCTCTTAACTTACATTCTTACAGGTGAAGAAACCAAAATTTTGGTGATGGAAAAGAATAATAATATAGAAATGTTTTACATATATTATACCATAATACAATGTGATTATAGTGAATACAAATAACATTGAGCTTAACTATTTACTTTTAGTGATAACTCATGTAGATATAAGTTATTTGTCATTCATTTATATCTTTTAACTCTGTGGCTTAGTGACAAAGAAACATGAAATTTGGTGATGGAGAAGAAACATATTGAATATATTTACATCTAATTTACCATAATGTGAAAATGGTAAATATCAATAAATTTAAGCTTGATTATTTATTTTAATTATTACCTATTTAATATAAAATATATGTCATGGATTATTGTCTTTTAACTTTAATTTTTAGTGGGGAAAAACCTAAAATTTTGTGATGGAGTAGATAAATAAAATATAATTAATTTTTTACATCTACAATTGTCTATTATGTTTGTGCTTAGAGATAAAAAAACCTGACACTTTTGGATGGTGAATAAAATTTTTGAATACTTTTAGATGTAATATAGCATAAGTCAATGTGAATACGTTTAATATAAAGAATATTGAGCTTGATTATTTAATTCTAATGGTTATTCATATGTCTAAATTATGGGTCATTAATTTGTAGTCTCTTAATTTAGTTTCTTAGAGGCGAAGAAAACAAAATTTGGGTGATGGAGAATTAGAAAATTTTAGAAATTATTTACACCTATTATACCATAACACAATGTGATTATAGTGAATAAAAACAACATGGAGCTTAACTATTTACTTTTACTGATAACCCATGTAGATATAAGTTATTTGTCATACATTTATAGTCTTATAACTCTGTGACTTAGTGAAGAACACACATGAAATTTTTTAATGACGAAGAAACATGTTGAATATATTTACATCTAGTTTACCATAATTCAATGTGAAAATGGTTAATATCAATAAATTTTAGCTTGATTATTTATTTTAATTATTACCTATTTTATATAAATTATATGTCATGAATTATAGTCTCTTAACTTTGTTTTTTAGTGAGGAAAACCTAAAATTTTGTGATTGAGTAAAACAATAAAATATAATTAATTTTTTACATCTACTATAGCCTATTATGTTTTTTGCTTAGTGATACGAAAACCAATCACCTTGGATGGTGAAGAAAAATATTGAATATTTTTAGATGTAATATACCATACGTCAATGTGAATACGATGAATATAAACAATATTGAGCTTGATTTTTTAATTTTAATTGTTATGCATATGTATAAATTATGGGTCATTCATTTGTAGTTTCTTAACTTAGTTTCTTAGAGGTGAAGAAACCAAAATTTTTGTGATGGAGAAGTAGATAAATATAGAAATGTTTTACATATATTACACGATAATACAATGTGATTATGGTGAATACAAATAACATTGAGCTTAACTATTTACATTTAGTGATAACCCATGTAGATATAAGTTATTTTTTATTCATTTATAGTCTTTTGACTCTGTGACTTACAGACGAAGAAACATGAAATTTGGTGATGGAGAAGAAACATATTGTATATATTTACATCTAATTTATCATAATTCAATGTGAAAATGGTAAATATCAATAAATTTAGCTTGATTATTTATTTTTTATTTTTACCTATTTTATATAAAACATATGTCATGGATTATAGTCTTTTAACTTTGTTTTTTATTGGGGAAAATCCTAAAATTTAGTGATGGAGTAGAAAAATAAAATATAATTAATTTTTTACATCTACTATAGTCTATTATGTTTGTTGCAAAGTGATAAAAAAACCTAAAACTTTTGGATGGAGATGAAAAATATTGAATATTTTTAGATGTAATATACCATTTGTTAATGTGAATACGATGAATATAAACAATATTGAGCTTGATTATTTAATTTTAATTGTTATGCATATGTATAAATTAAGGGTCATTCATTTTAAGTCTCCTAACTTACATTCTTAGAGGTGAAGAAACCAAAATTTCGGTGATGGACAAGAATAATAATATAAAAATGTTTTACATATATTATACCATAATACCATGTGATTATGGTGAATACAAATAACATTGAGCTTAACTATTTACTTTTAGTGATAACCCATGTAGATATAAGTTATTTGTCATTCATTTATATCTTTTAACTCTATGGCTTAGTGACGAAGAATCATGAAATTTGGTGATGGAGAAGAAACATATTGAATATATTTACATCTAATTTATCATAATTCAATGTGAAAATGGTAAATGACAATAAATTTTAGCTTGATTATTTATTTTAATTTTTACCTATTTTATATAAAACATATGTCATGGATTATAGTCTTTTAACTTTGTGTTTTATTGGGGAAAATCCTAAAATTTTGTGATGGAGTATAACAATAAAATATAATTAAATTTTTTACATCTACTATAGTCTATTATGTTTGTTGCAAAGTGATAAAAAAAACCTAAAACTTTTGGATGGAGATGAAAATTATTGAATATTTTTAGATGTAATATACCATTTGTTAATGTGAATACGATGAATATAAACAATATTGAGCTTGATTATTTAATTTTAATTGTTACGCATATGGATAAATTAAGGGTCATTCATTTTTAGTCTCTTAACTTACATTCTTACAGGTGAAGAAACCAAAATTTTGGTGATGGAAAAGAATAATAATATAGAAATGTTTTACATATATTATACCATAATACAATGTGATTATAGTGAATACAAATAACATTGAGCTTAACTATTTACTTTTAGTGATAACTCATGTAGATATAAGTTATTTGTCATTCTCTTATATCTTTTAACTCTGTGGCTTAGTGACAAAGAAACATGAAATTTGGTGATGGAGAAGAAACATATTGAATATATTTACATCTAATTTACCATAATGTGAAAATGGTAAATATCAATAAATTTAAGCTTGATTATTTATTTTAATTATTACCTATTTAATATAAAATATATGTCATGGATTATTGTCTTTTAACTTTAATTTTTAGTGGGGAAAAACTTAAAATTTTGTGATGGAGTAGATAAATAAAATATAATTAATTTTTTACATCTACAATTGTCTATTATGTTTGTGCTTAGAGATAAAAAAACCTGAAACTTTTGGATGGTGAATAAATTTTTTGAATATTTTTAGATGTAATATAGCATAAGTCAATGTGAATACGTTTAATATAAAGAATATTGAGCTTGATTATTTAATTCTAATGGTTATTCACATGTCTAAATTATGGGTCATTAATTTGTAGTCTCTTAATTTAGTTTCTTAGAGGTGAAGAAAACAAAATTTGGGTGATGGAGAATTAGAAAATTTTAGAAATTATTTACACCTATTATACCATAACACAATGTGATTATAGTTAATAAAAACAACATGGAGCTTAACTATTTACTTTTAGTGATAACCCATGTAGATATAAATTATTTGTCATACATTTATAGTCTTATAACTCTGTGACTTAGTGAAGAACACACATGAAATTTTTTAAAGACGAAGAAACATGTTGAATATATTTACATCTAGTTTACCATAATTCAATGTGAAAATGGTTAATATCAATAAATTTTAGCTTGATTATTTATTTTAATTATTACCTATTTTATATAAATTATATGTCATGGATTATAGTCTCTTAACTTTGTTTTTTAGTGAGGAAAACCTAAAATTTTGTGATGGAGTAAAACAATAAAATATAATTAATTTTTTACATCAACTACAATCTATTATGTTTTTTGCTTAGTGATACGAAAACCAAACACCTTGGATGGTGAAGAAAATTATTGAATATTTTTAGATGTAATATACCATATGTTAATGTGAATACGATGAATATAAATAATATTGAGCTTGATTATTTAATTTTAATTATGATGCATATGTATAAATTATGGGTCATTCATTTGTAGTTTCTTAACTTAGTTTCTTAGAGGTGAAGAAACCAAAATTTTTGTGATGGAGAAGTAGAAAAATATAGAAATGTTTTACATACATTACACGATAATACAATGTGATTATGGTGATACAAATAACATTGAGCTTAACTATTTACATTTAGGATAACCCATGTAGATATAAGTTATTTTTTATTCATTTATAGTCTTTTGACTCTGTGACTTACAGACGAAGAAACATGAAATTTGGTGATGGAGAAGAAACATATTGAATATATTTACATCTAATTTATCATAATTCAATGTGAAAATGGTAAATATCAATAAATTTAGCTTGATTATTTATTCTAATTTTTACCTATTTTATATAAAACATATGTCATGGATTATAGTCTTTTAACTTTGTTTTTTATTGGGGAAAATCCTAAAATTTAGTGATGGAGTAGAAAAATAAAATATAATTAATTTTTTACATCTACTATAGTCTATTATGTTTGTTGCAAAGTGATAAAAAAACCTAAAACTTTTGGATGGAGATGAAAAATATTGAATATTTTTAGATGTAATATACCATTTGTTAATGTGAATACGATGAATATAAACAATATTGAGCTTGATTATTTAATTTTAATTGTTATGCATATGTATAAATTAAGGGTCATTCATTTTAAGTCTCCTAACTTACATTCTTAGAGGTGAAGAAACCAAAATTTCGGTGATGGACAAGAATAATAATATAAAAATGTTTTACATATATTATACCATAATACCATGTGATTATGGTGAATACAAATAACATTGAGCTTAACTATTTACTTTTAGTGATAACCCATGTAGATATAATTTATTTGTCATTCATTTATATCTTTTAACTCTGTGGCTTAGTGACGAAGAATCATGAAATTTGGTGATGGAGAAGAAACATATTGAATATATTTACATCTAATTTACCATAATGTGAAAATGGTAAATATCAATAAATTTAGGCTTGATTATTTATTTTAATTATTACCTATTTAATATAAAATATATGTCATGGATTATTGTCTTTTAACTTTAATTTTTAGTGGGGAAAAACCAAAACTTTTGTGATGGAGTAGATAAATAAAATATAATTAATTTTTTACATCTACAGTCGTCTATTATGTTTGTGCTTAGAGATAAAAAAACCTGAAACTTTTGGATGGTGAATAAATTTTTTGAATATTTTTAGATGTAATATAGCATAAGTCAACGTGAATACGTTTAATATAAAGAATATTGAGCTTGGTTATTTAATTCTAATGGTTATTCATATGTTTAAATTATGGGTCATTAATTTGTAGTCTCTTAATTTAGTTTCTTAGAGGTGAAGAAAACAAAATTTGGGTGATGGAGAATTAGAAAATTTTAGAAATTATTTACACCTATTATACCATAACACAATGTGATTATAGTGAATAAAAACAACATGGAGCTTAACTATTTACTTTTACTGATAAACCATGTAGATATAAGTTATTTGTCATACATTTATAGTCTTATAACTCTGTGACTTAGTGAAGAACACACATGAAATTTTTTAATGACGAAGAAACATGTTGAATATATTTACATCTAGTTTACCATAATTCAATGTGAAAATGGTTAATATCAATAAATTTTAGCTTGATTATTTATTTTAATTATTACCTATTTTATATAAATTATATGTCATGAATTATAGTCTCTTAACTTTGTTTTTTAGTGAGGAAAACCTAAAATTTTGTGATTGAGTAAAACAATAAAATATAATTAATTTTTTACATCTACTATAGCCTATTATGTTTTTTGCTTAGTGATACGAAAACCAATCACCTTGGATGGTGAAGAAAAATATTGAATATTTTTAGATGTAATATACCATACGTCAATGTGAATACGATGAATATAAACAATATTGAGCTTGATTTTTTAATTTTAATTGTTATGCATATGTATAAATTATGGGTCATTCATTTGTAGTTTCTTAACTTAGTTTCTTAGAGGTGAAGAAACCAAAATTTTTGTGATGGAGAAGTAGATAAATATAGAAATGTTTTACATATATTACACGATAATACAATGTGATTATGGTGAATACAAATAACATTGAGCTTAACTATTTACATTTAGTGATAACCCATGTAGATATAAGTTATTTTTTATTCATTTATAGTCTTTTGACTCTGTGACTTACAGACGAAGAAACATGAAATTTGGTGATGGAGAAGAAACATATTGTATATATTTACATCTAATTTATCATAATTCAATGTGAAAATGGTAAATATCAATAAATTTAGCTTGATTATTTATTTTTTATTTTTACCTATTTTATATAAAACATATGTCATGGATTATAGTCTTTTAACTTTGTTTTTTATTGGGGAAAATCCTAAAATTTAGTGATGGAGTAGAAAAATAAAATATAATTAATTTTTTACATCTACTATAGTCTATTATGTTTGTTGCAAAGTGATAAAAAAACCTAAAACTTTTGGATGGAGATGAAAAATAATGAATATTTTTAGATGTAATATACCATTTGTTAATGTGAATACGATGAATATAAACAATATTGAGCTTGATTATTTAATTTTAATTGTTATGCATATGTATTAATTAAGGGTCATTCATTTTAAGTCTCCTAACTTACATTCTTAGAGGTGAAGAAACCAAAATTTCGGTGATGGACAAGAATAATAATATAAAAATGTTTTACATATATTATACCATAATACCATGTGATTATGGTGAATACAAATAACATTGAGCTTAACTATTTACTTTTAGTGATAACCCATGTAGATATAAGTTATTTGTCATTCATTTATATCTTTTAACTCTATGGCTTAGTGACGAAGAATCATGAAATTTGGTGATGGAGAAGAAACATATTGAATATATTTACATCTAATTTATCATAATTCAATGTGAAAATGGTAAATGACAATAAATTTTAGCTTGATTATTTATTTTAATTTTTACCTATTTTATATAAAACATATGTCATGGATTATAGTCTTTTAACTTTGTGTTTTATTGGGGAAAATCCTAAAATTTTGTGATGGAGTAGAAAAATAAAATATAATTAAATTTTTTACATCTACTATAGTCTATTATGTTTGTTGCAA
>CAWUDS030000525.1:0-24168 GCA_963859935.3 Lathyrus sativus | reverse complement strand
TATTATGGTATAGTAGATGTAAACAATTTCTATATTTTTCTTCTTCTCCATCACCAAAATTTTGGTTTCTTTACCTCTAAGAAACTATGTTAACACACTACAAATGAATGACCCATAATTCATACATATGCATAACAATTAAAATTAAGTAATCAAACTCAATATTATTTAAATTCATCGTATTCACATTGACTTATGGTATATTACATCTAAAAATATTCAATATTTTTCTTCACCATCCCAGAGTTTTATATTCTTTTATCACTAAGCTAAAAACATAATAGACTATAGTAGATGTAAAACGTTAATTATATTTTATTTTTCAACTCCATCACAAAAGTTTAGGTTTTTCCCCACTAAAAAACAAAGTTAAAAGACTAATCCATGACATATTTTTTTATATAAAATAGGTAATTATTAAAATAAATAGTCAAGCTAAAATTTATTGATAATTACCATTTTTACATTGAGTTATGGTAAGTTAAATGTAAATATATTCAATATGTTTCTTCTCCATCATCAAGTTTCAGGTTTCTTCGTCACTACTAATCCACAGAGTAATAAGACTTTAAATGAATGACAAATAAATTACATCTACCTGGGTAATTACTAAAATTAAATATTTAAGCGTAATGTTATTTGTATTCACTATAATCACATTGTATTATGGTATAATAGATGTAAACCATTTCTATATTTTTCTTCTTCTCCATCACCAAAGTTTTGGTTTTTTCACCTCTAAGAAACTAAGTTAAGAGACTACAAATGAATGACCCATAATTCATACATATGCATAAAAATTAAAATTAAATAATCAAGCTGAATATTATTTATATTCATCGTATTCACATTGACTTATGGTATATTACATCTAAAAATATTCAATATTTTTATTCACCATCCCAAAGTTTTAAATTCTTTTATCACTAAGCTAAAAACATAATAGACTATAGTATTTTTAAAACATTAATTATATTTTATTTTTCTACTCCATCACAAAATTTAGGTTTTTCCCCACTAAAAAACAAAGTTAAAACATTATAATCCATGACATATTTTTTTATTATATAAAATTGGTAATTATTAAAATAAATAGTCATGCTAGAATTTATTGATAATTACCATTTTCACATTGAATTAGGGTAATTTAGATGTAAATATATTCAATATGTTTCTTCTCCATCACCAAGTTTCAGGTTTCTTCGTCACTACTAATCCACAGAGTAATAAGACTGTAAATGAATGACAAATAAATTACATCTACATGGGTAATCACTAAAATTAAATATTTAAGCTCAATGTTATTTGTATTCACTATAATCACATTGTATTATGGTATAGTAGATGTAAACAATTTCTATATTTTTCTTCTTCTCCATCACCAAAATTTTGGTTTCTTTACCTCTTAGAAACTATGTTAACACACTACAAATGAATGACCCATAATTCATACATATGCATAACAATTAAAATTAAGTAATCAAACTCAATATTATTTAAATTCATCGTATTCACATTGACTTATGGTATATTACATCTAAAAATATTCAATATTTTTCTTCACCATCCCAGAGTTTTATATTCTTTTATCACTAAGCTAAAAACATAATAGACTATAGTAGATGTAAAACGTTAATTATATTTTATTTTTCAACTCCATCACAAAAGTTTAGGTTTTTCCCCACTAAAAAACAAAGTTAAAAGACTAATCCATGACATATTTTTTTATATAAAATAGGTAATTATTAAAATAAATAGTCAAGCTAAAATTTATTGATAATTACCATTTTTACATTGAGTTATGGTAAGTTAAATGTAAATATATTCAATATGTTTCTTCTCCATCATCAAGTTTCAGGTTTCTTCGTCACTACTAATCCACAGAGTAATAAGACTTTAAATGAATGACAAATAAATTACATCTACCTGGGTAATTACTAAAATTAAATATTTAAGCGTAATGTTATTTGTATTCACTATAATCACATTGTATTATGGTATAATAGATGTAAACCATTTCTATATTTTTCTTCTTCTCCATCACCAAAGTTTTGGTTTTTTCACCTCTAAGAAACTAAGTTAAGAGACTACAAATGAATGATCCATAATTCATACATATGCATAAAAATTAAAATTAAATAATCAAGCTGAATATTATTTATATTCATCGTATTCACATTGACTTATGGTATATTACATCTAAAAATATTCAATATTTTTCTTCACCATCCCAAAGTTTTAAATTCGTTTATCACTAAGCTAAAAACATAATAGACTATAGTATTTGTAAAACATTAATTATATTTTATTTTTCTACTCCATCACAAAATTTTAGGTTTTTCCCCACTAAAAAACAAAGTTAAAAGACTATAATCCATGACATATTTTTTTTATATAAAATAGGTAATTATTAAAATAAATATTCAAGCTAGAATTTATTGATAATTACCATTATCACATTTAGTTATGGTAAGTTAGACATAAATATATTCAATATGTTTCTTCTCCATCACCAAGTTTCAGGTTTCTTCGTCACTACTAATCCACAGAGTAATAAGACTTTAAATGAATGACAAATAAATTACATCTACATGGGTAATCACTAAAATTAAATATTTAAGCTCAATGTTATTTGTATTCACTATAATCACATTGTATTATGGTATAGTAGATGTAAACAATTTCTATATTTTTCTTCTTCTCCATCACCAAAGTTTTGGTTTTTTCACCTCTAAGAAACTAAGTTAAGAGACTACAAATGAATAACCCATAATTCATACATATGCATAAAAATTAAAATTAAATAATCAAGCTGAATATTATTTATATTCATCGTATTCACATTGACTTATGGTATATTACATATAAAAATATTCAATATTTTTCTTCACCATCCCAAAGTTTTAAATTCTTTTATCACTAAGCTAAAAACATAATAGACTATAGTATTTTTAAAACATTAATTATATTTTATTTTTCTACTCCATCACAAAATTTAGGTTTTTCCCCACTAAAAAACAAAGTTAAAAGATTATAATCCATGACATATTTTTTTATTATATAAAAATGGTAATTATTAAAATAAATAGTCATGCTAGAATTTATTGATAATTACCATTTTCACATTGAATTATGGTAATTTAGATGTAAATATATTCAATATGTTTCTTCTCCATCACCAAGTTTCAGGTTTCTTCGTCACTACTAATCCACAGAGTAATAAGACTGTAAATGAATGACAAATAAATTACATCTACATGGGTAATCACTAAAATTAAATATTTAAGCTCAATGTTATTTGTATTCACTATAATCACATTGTATTATGGTATAGTAGATGTAAACAATTTCTATATTTTTCTTCTTCTCCATCACCAAAATTTTGGTTTCTTTACCTCTAAGAAACTATGTTAACACACTACAAATGAATGACCCATAATTCATACATATGCATAACAATTAAAATTAAGTAATCAAACTCAATATTATTTAAATTCATCGTATTCACATTGACTTATGGTATATTACATCTAAAAATATTCAATATTTTTCTTCACCATCCCAGAGTTTTATATTCTTTTATCACTAAGCTAAAAACATAATAGACTATAGTAGATGTAAAACGTTAATTATATTTTATTTTTCAACTCCATCACAAAAGTTTAGGTTTTTCCCCACTAAAAAACAAAGTTAAAAGACTAATCCATGACATATTTTTTTATATAAAATAGGTAATTATTAAAATAAATAGTCAAGCTAAAATTTATTGATAATTACCATTTTTACATTGAGTTATGGTAAGTTAAATGTAAATATATTCAATATGTTTCTTCTCCATCATCAAGTTTCAGGTTTCTTCGTCACTACTAATCCACAGAGTAATAAGACTTTAAATGAATGACAAATAAATTACATCTACCTGGGTAATTACTAAAATTAAATATTTAAGCGTAATGTTATTTGTATTCACTATAATCACATTGTATTATGGTATAATAGATGTAAACCATTTCTATATTTTTCTTCTTCTCCATCACCAAAGTTTTGGTTTTTTCACCTCTAAGAAACTAAGTTAAGAGACTACAAATGAATGACCCATAATTCATACATATGCATAAAAATTAAAATTAAATAATCAAGCTGAATATTATTTATATTCATCGTATTCACATTGACTTATGGTATATTACATCTAAAAATATTCAATATTTTTATTCACCATCCCAAAGTTTTAAATTCTTTTATCACTAAGCTAAAAACATAATAGACTATAGTATTTTTAAAACATTAATTATATTTTATTTTTCTACTCCATCACAAAATTTAGGTTTTTCCCCACTAAAAAACAAAGTTAAAACATTATAATCCATGACATATTTTTTTATTATATAAAATTGGTAATTATTAAAATAAATAGTCATGCTAGAATTTATTGATAATTACCATTTTCACATTGAATTAGGGTAATTTAGATGTAAATATATTCAATATGTTTCTTCTCCATCACCAAGTTTCAGGTTTCTTCGTCACTACTAATCCACAGAGTAATAAGACTGTAAATGAATGACAAATAAATTACATCTACATGGGTAATCACTAAAATTAAATATTTAAGCTCAATGTTATTTGTATTCACTATAATCACATTGTATTATGGTATAGTAGATGTAAACAATTTCTATATTTTTCTTCTTCTCCATCACCAAAATTTTGGTTTCTTTACCTCTTAGAAACTATGTTAACACACTACAAATGAATGACCCATAATTCATACATATGCATAACAATTAAAATTAAGTAATCAAACTCAATATTATTTAAATTCATCGTATTCACATTGACTTATGGTATATTACATCTAAAAATATTCAATATTTTTCTTCACCATCCCAGAGTTTTATATTCTTTTATCACTAAGCTAAAAACATAATAGACTATAGTAGATGTAAAACGTTAATTATATTTTATTTTTCAACTCCATCACAAAAGTTTAGGTTTTTCCCCACTAAAAAACAAAGTTAAAAGACTAATCCATGACATATTTTTTTATATAAAATAGGTAATTATTAAAATAAATAGTCAAGCTAAAATTTATTGATAATTACCATTTTTACATTGAGTTATGGTAAGTTAAATGTAAATATATTCAATATGTTTCTTCTCCATCATCAAGTTTCAGGTTTCTTCGTCACTACTAATCCACAGAGTAATAAGACTTTAAATGAATGACAAATAAATTACATCTACCTGGGTAATTACTAAAATTAAATATTTAAGCGTAATGTTATTTGTATTCACTATAATCACATTGTATTATGGTATAATAGATGTAAACCATTTCTATATTTTTCTTCTTCTCCATCACCAAAGTTTTGGTTTTTTCACCTCTAAGAAACTAAGTTAAGAGACTACAAATGAATGATCCATAATTCATACATATGCATAAAAATTAAAATTAAATAATCAAGCTGAATATTATTTATATTCATCGTATTCACATTGACTTATGGTATATTACATCTAAAAATATTCAATATTTTTCTTCACCATCCCAAAGTTTTAAATTCGTTTATCACTAAGCTAAAAACATAATAGACTATAGTATTTGTAAAACATTAATTATATTTTATTTTTCTACTCCATCACAAAATTTTAGGTTTTTCCCCACTAAAAAACAAAGTTAAAAGACTATAATCCATGACATATTTTTTTTATATAAAATAGGTAATTATTAAAATAAATATTCAAGCTAGAATTTATTGATAATTACCATTATCACATTTAGTTATGGTAAGTTAGACATAAATATATTCAATATGTTTCTTCTCCATCACCAAGTTTCAGGTTTCTTCGTCACTACTAATCCACAGAGTAATAAGACTTTAAATGAATGACAAATAAATTACATCTACATGGGTAATCACTAAAATTAAATATTTAAGCTCAATGTTATTTGTATTCACTATAATCACATTGTATTATGGTATAGTAGATGTAAACAATTTCTATATTTTTCTTCTTCTCCATCACCAAAATTTTGGTTTCTTTACCTCTAAGAAACTATGTTAACACACTACAAATGAATGACCCATAATTCATACATATGCATAACAATTAAAATTAAGTAATCAAACTCAATATTATTTAAATTCATCGTATTCACATTGACTTATGGTATATTACATCTAAAAATATTCAATATTTTTCTTCACCATCCCAGAGTTTTATATTCTTTTATCACTAAGCTAAAAACATAATAGACTATAGTAGATGTAAAACGTTAATTATATTTTATTTTTCAACTCCATCACAAAAGTTTAGGTTTTTCCCCACTAAAAAACAATGTTAAAAGACTAATCCATGACATATTTTTTTATATAAAATAGGTAATTATTAAAATAAATAGTCAAGCTAGAATTTATTGATAATTACCATTTTTACATTGAGTTATGGTAAGTTAAATGTAAATATATTCAATATGTTTCTTCTCCATCATCAAGTTTCAGGTTTCTTCGTCACTACTAATCCACAGAGTAATAAGACTTTAAATGAATGACAAATAAATTACATCTACCTGGGTAATTACTAAAATTAAATATTTAAGCGTAATGTTATTTGTATTCGCTATAATCACATTGTATTATGGTATAATAGATGTAAACCATTTCTATATTTTTCTTCTTCTCCATCACCAAAGTTTTGGTTTTTTCACCTCTAAGAAACTAAGTTAAGAGACTACAAATGAATGACCCATAATTCATACATATGCATAAAAATTAAAATTAAATATTCAAGCTGAATATTATTTTTATTCATCGTATTCACATTGACTTATGGTATATTACATTTAAAAATATTCAATATTTTTCTTCACCATCCCAAAGTTTTAAATTCTTTTATCACTAAGCTAAAAACATAATAGTTTATAGTATTTGTAAAACATTAATTATATTTTATTTTTCTACTCCATCACAAAATTTTAGATTTTTTCCCACTAAAAAAAAAAGTTAAAAGACTATAATCCATGACATATTTTTTTTATATAAAATAGGTAATTATTAAAATAAATAGTCAAGCTAGAATTTATTGATAATTCCATTTTCACATTGAGTTATGGTAAGTTAGACGTAATTATATTCAATATGTTTCTTCTCCATCACCAAGTTTCAGGTTTCTTCGTCACAACTAATCCACAGAGTAATAAGACTTTAAATGAATGACAAATAAATTACATCTACCTGGGTAAACACTAAAATTAAATATTTAAGCCGAATATTTTTTGTATTCACTATAATCACATTGTATTATGGTATAATAGATGTAAACAATTTCTATATTTTTCTTCTTCTCCATCACCAAAGTTTTGGTTTTTTCACCTCTAAGAAACTAAGTTAAGAGACTACAAATGAATGACCCATAATTCATACATATGCATAAAAATTAAAATTAAATAATCAAGCTGAATATTATTTATATTCATCGTATTCACATTGACTTATGGTATATTACATCTAAAAATATTCAATATTTTTCTTCACCATCCCAAAGTTTTATATTATTTTATCACTAAGCTAAAAACATAATAGACTATAGTAGATGTAAATCGTTAATTATATTTTATTTTTCTACTCCATCACAAAAGTTTAGGTTTTTCCCCACTAAAAAACAAAGTTAAAAGACTATAATCCATGACATGTTTTTTTTATATAAAATAGGTAATTATTAAAATAAATAGTCACAAGAATTTATTGATAATTACCATTTTCACATTGAGTTATGGTAAGTTAGATGTAAATATATTCAATATGTATCTTCTCCATCACCAAGTTTCAGGTTTCTTCGTCACTACTAATCCACAGAGTAATAAGACTGTAAATGAATGACAAATAAATTACATCTACATGGGTAATCACTAAAATTAAATATTTAATCTCAATGTTATTTGTATTCACTATAATCACATTGTATTATGGTATAGTAGATGTAAACAATTTCTATATTTTTCGTCTTCTCCATCACCAAAATTTTGGTTTCTTTCCCTCTAAGAAACTATGTTAACAGACTACAAATGAATGACCCATAGTTCATACATATGCATAACAATTAAAATTAAGTAATCAAGCTCAATATTATTTATATTCATCGTATTCACATTGACTTACGGTATATTACATTTAAAAATATTCAATATTTTTCTTCACCATCCCAAAGTTCTATATTCTTTTATCACGAAGCTAAAAACATAATAGACTATAGTGGATGTAAAACGTTAATTATATTTTATTTTTCTACTCCATCACAATAGTTTAGGTTTTTCCCCACTAAAAAATAAAGTTAAGAGACTAATCCATGACATATTTTTTATATACAATAGGTAATTAATAAAATAAATAGTCAAGCTAGAATTTATTGATAATTACCATTTTCACATTGAGTTATGGTAAGTTATATGTAAATATATTCAATATGTTTCTTCTCCATCACTAAGTTTCAGGTTTCTTCGTCACTACTAATCCACAGAGTAATAAGACTTTAAATGAATGACAAATAAATTACATCTACCTGGGTAAACAATAAAATTAAATATTTAAGCCTAATGTTTTTTGTATTCACTATAATCACATTGTATTATGGTATAATAGATGTAAACAATTTCTATATTTTTCTCCTTCTCCATCACCAAAGTTTTGGTTTTTTCACCTCTAAGAAACTAAGTTAAGAGACTACAAATTAATAACCCATAATTCATACATATGCATAAAAATTAAAATTAAATAATCAAGCTGAATATTATTTATATTCATCGTATTCACATTGACTTATGGTATATTACATCTAAAAATATTCAATATTTTTCTTCACCATCCCAAAGTTTTAAATTCTTTTATCACTAAGCTAAAAAGATAATAGACTATAGTATTTGTAAAACATTAATTATATTTTATTTTTCTACTCCATCACAAAATTTAGGTTTTTCCCCACTAAAAAACAAAGTTAAAAGATTATAATCCATGACATATTTTTTTATTATATAAAATTGGTAATTGTTAAAATAAATAGTCATGCTAGAATTTATTGATAATTACCATTTTCACATTGAATTATGGTAAGTTAGATGTAAATATATTCAATATGTTTCTTCTCCATCACCAAGTTTCAGGTTTCTTCGTCACTACTAATCCACTGAGTAATAAGACTGTAAATGAATGACAAATAAATTACATCTACATTGGTAATCACTAAAATTAAATATTTAAGCTCAATGTTATTTGTATTCACTATAATCACATTGTATTATGGTATAGTAGATATAAACAATTTCTATATTTTTCTTCTTCTCCATCACCAAAATTTTGGTTTCTCTACCTCTAAGAAACTATGTTAACACACTACAAATGAATGACCCATAATTCATACATATGCATAACAATTAAAATTAAGTAATCAAACTCAATATTATTTATATTCATCGTATTCACATTGACTTATGGTATATTACATCTAAAAATATTCAATATTTTTCTTCACCATCCCAAAGTTTTATATTCTTTTATCACTAAGCTAAAAACATAATAGACTATAGTAGATGTAAAACGTTAATTATATTTTATTTTTCAACTCCATCACAAAAGTTTAGGTTTTTCCCCACTAAAAAACAAAGTTAAAAGACTAATCCATGACATATTTTTTTATATAAAATAGGTAATTATTCAAATAAATAGTCAAGCTAGAATTTATTGATAATTACCATTTTTACATTGAGTTATGGTAAGTTAAATGTAAATATATTCAATATGTTTCTTCTCCATCATCAAGTTTCAGGTTTCTTCGTCACTACTAATCCACAGAGTAATAAGACTTTAAATGAATGACAAATAAATTACATCTACCTGGGTAATTACTAAAATTAAATATTTAAGCGTAATGTTATTTGTATTCTCTATAATCACATTGTATTATGGTATAATAGATGTAAGCCATTTCTATATTTTTCTTCTTCTCCATCACCAAAGTTTTGGTTTTTTCACCTCTAAGAAACTAAGTTAAGAGGCTACAAATGAATGACCCATAATTCATACATATGCATAAAAATTAAAATTAAATATTCAAGCTGAATATTATTTTTATTCATCGTATTCACATTGACTTATGGTATATTACATTTAAAAATATTCAATATTTTTCTTCACCATCCCAAAGTTTTAAATTCTTTTATCACTAAGCTAAAAACATAATAGTTTATAGTATTTGTAAAACATTAATTATATTTTATTTTTCTACTCCATCACAAAATTTTAGGTTTTTTCCCACTAAAAAACAAAGTTAAAAGACTATAATCCATGACATATTTTTTTTATATAAAATAGGTAATTATTAAAATAAATAGTCAAGCTAGAATTTATTGATAATTCCATTTTCACATTGAGTTATGGTAAGTTAGACGTAATTATATTCAATATGTTTCTTCTCCATCACCAAGTTTCAGGTTTCTTCGTCACAACTAATCCACAGAGTAATAAGACTTTAAATGAATGACAAATAAATTACATCTACCTGGGTAAACACTAAAATTAAATATTTAAGCCGAATATTTTTTGTATTCACTATAATCACATTGTATTATGGTATAATAGATGTAAACAATTTCTATATTTTTCTTCTTCTCCGTCACCAAAGTTTTGGTTTTTTCACCTCTAAGAAACTAAGTTAAGAGACTACAAATGAATGACCCATAATTCATACATATGCATAAAAATTAAAATTAAATAATCAAGCTGAATATTATTTATATTCATCGTATTCACATTGACTTATGGTATATTACATCTAAAAATATTCAATATTTTTCTTCACCATCCCAAAGTTTTAAATTTTTTTATCACTAAGCTAAAAACATAATAGACTATAGTATTTGTAAAACATTAATTATATTTTATTTTTCTACTCCATCACAAAATTTTAGGTTTTTCCCCACTAAAAAACAAAGTTAAAAGACTATAATCCATGACATATTTTTTTTTATATAAAATAGGTAATTATTAAAATAAATAGTCACAAGAATTTATTGATAATTACCATTTTCACATTGAGTTATGGTAAGTTAGATGTAAATATATTCAATATGTATCTTCTCCATCACCAAGTTTCAGGTTTCTTCGTCACTACTAATCCACAGAGTAATAAGACTGTAAATAAATGACAAATAAATTACATCTACATGGGTAATCACTAAAATTAAATATTTAATCTCAATGTTATTTGTATTCACTATAATCACATTGTATTATGGTATAGTAGATGTAAACAATTTCTATATTTTTCGTCTTCTCCATCACCAAAATTTTGGTTTCTTTCCCTCTAAGAAACTATGTTAACAGACTACAAATGAATGACCCATAATTCATACATATGCATAACAATTAAAATTAAGTAATCAAGCTCAATATTATTTATATTCATCGTATTCACATTGACTTATGGTATATTACATTTAAAAATATTCAATATTTTTCTTCACCATCCCAAAGTTCTATATTCTTTTATCACGAAGCTAAAAACATAATAGACTATAGTGGATGTAAAACGTTAATTATATTTTATTTTTCTACTCCATCACAAAAGTTTAGGTTTTTCCCCACTAAAAAACAAAGTTAAGAGACTAATCCATGACATATTTTTTATATAAAATAGGTAATTAATAAAATAAATAGTCAAGCTAGAATTTATTGATAATTACCATTTTCACATTGAGTTATGGTAAGTTATATGTAAATATATTCAATATGTTTCTTCTCCATCACTAAGTTTCAGGTTTCTTCGTCACTACTAATCCACAGAGTAATAAGACTTTAAATGAATGACAAATAAATTACATCTACCTGGGTAAACAATAAAATTAAATATTTAAGCCTAATGTTTTTTGTATTCACTATAATCACATTGTATTATGGTATAATAGATGTAAACAATTTCTATATTTTTCTCCTTCTCCATCACCAAAGTTTTGGTTTTTTCACCTCTAAGAAACTAAGTTAAGAGACTACAAATGAATAACCCATAATTCATACATATGCATAAAAATTAAAATTAAATAATCAAGCTGAATATTATTTATATTCATCGTATTCACATTGACTTATGGTATATTACATCTAAAAATATTCAATATTTTTCTTCACCATCCCAAAGTTTTAAATTCTTTTATCACTAAGCTAAAAAGATAATAGACTATAGTATTTGTAAAACATTAATTATATTTTATTTTTCTACTCCATCACAAAATTTAGGTTTTTCCCCACTAAAAAACAAAGTTAAAAGATTATAATCCATGACATATTTTTTTATTATATAAAATTGGTAATTGTTAAAATAAATAGTCATGCTAGAATTTATTGATAATTACCATTTTCACATTGAATTATGGTAAGTTAGATGTAAATATATTCAATATGTTTCTTCTCCATCACCAAGTTTCAGGTTTCTTCGTCACTACTAATCCACTGAGTAATAAGACTGTAAATGAATGACAAATAAATTACATCTACATTGGTAATCACTAAAATTAAATATTTAAGCTCAATGTTATTTGTATTCACTATAATCACATTGTATTATGGTATAGTAGATATAAACAATTTCTATATTTTTCTTCTTCTCCATCACCAAAATTTTGGTTTCTCTACCTCTAAGAAACTATGTTAACACACTACAAATGAATGACCCATAATTCATACATATGCATAACAATTAAAATTAAGTAATCAAACTCAATATTATTTATATTCATCATATTCACATTGACTTATGGTATATTACATCTAAAAATATTCAATATTTTTCTTCACCATCCCAAAGTTTTATATTCTTTTATCACTAAGCTAAAAACATAATAGACTATAGTAGATGTAAAACGTTAATTATATTTTATTTTTCAACTCCATCACAAAAGTTTAGGTTTTTCCCCACTAAAAAACAAAGTTAAAAGACTAATCCATGACATATTTTTTTATATAAAATAGGTAATTATTCAAATAAATAGTCAAGCTAGAATTTATTGATAATTACCATTTTTACATTGAGTTATGGTAAGTTAAATGTAAATATATTCAATATGTTTCTTCTCCATCATCAAGTTTCAGGTTTCTTCGTCACTACTAATCCACAGAGTAATAAGACTTTAAATGAATGACAAATAAATTACATCTACCTGGGTAATTACTAAAATTAAATATTTAAGCGTAATGTTATTTGTATTCTCTATAATCACATTGTATTATGGTATAATAGATGTAAGCCATTTCTATATTTTTCTTCTTCTCCATCACCAAAGTTTTGGTTTTTTCACCTCTAAGAAACTAAGTTAAGAGGCTACAAATGAATGACCCATAATTCATACATATGCATAAAAATTAAAATTAAATATTCAAGCTGAATATTATTTTTATTCATCGTATTCACATTGACTTATGGTATATTACATTTAAAAATATTCAATATTTTTCTTCACCATCCCAAAGTTTTAAATTCTTTTATCACTAAGCTAAAAACATAATAGTTTATAGTATTTGTAAAACATTAATTATATTTTATTTTTCTACTCCATCACAAAATTTTAGGTTTTTTCCCACTAAAAAACAAAGTTAAAAGACTATAATCCATGACATATTTTTTTTATATAAAATAGGTAATTATTAAAATAAATAGTCAAGCTAGAATTTATTGATAATTCCATTTTCACATTGAGTTATGGTAAGTTAGACGTAATTATATTCAATATGTTTCTTCTCCATCACCAAGTTTCAGGTTTCTTCGTCACAACTAATCCACAGAGTAATAAGACTTTAAATGAATGACAAATAAATTACATCTACCTGGGTAAACACTAAAATTAAATATTTAAGCCGAATATTTTTTGTATTCACTATAATCACATTGTATTATGGTATAATAGATGTAAACAATTTCTATATTTTTCTTCTTCTCCGTCACCAAAGTTTTGGTTTTTTCACCTCTAAGAAACTAAGTTAAGAGACTACAAATGAATGACCCATAATTCATACATATGCATAAAAATTAAAATTAAATAATCAAGCTGAATATTATTTATATTCATCGTATTCACATTGACTTATGGTATATTACATCTAAAAATATTCAATATTTTTCTTCACCATCCCAAAGTTTTAAATTTTTTTATCACTAAGCTAAAAACATAATAGACTATAGTATTTGTAAAACATTAATTATATTTTATTTTTCTACTCCATCACAAAATTTTAGGTTTTTCCCCACTAAAAAACAAAGTTAAAAGACTATAATCCATGACATATTTTTTTTTATATAAAATAGGTAATTATTAAAATAAATAGTCACAAGAATTTATTGATAATTACCATTTTCACATTGAGTTATGGTAAGTTAGATGTAAATATATTCAATATGTATCTTCTCCATCACCAAGTTTCAGGTTTCTTCGTCACTACTAATCCACAGAGTAATAAGACTGTAAATAAATGACAAATAAATTACATCTACATGGGTAATCACTAAAATTAAATATTTAATCTCAATGTTATTTGTATTCACTATAATCACATTGTATTATGGTATAGTAGATGTAAACAATTTCTATATTTTTCGTCTTCTCCATCACCAAAATTTTGGTTTCTTTCCCTCTAAGAAACTATGTTAACAGACTACAAATGAATGACCCATAATTCATACATATGCATAACAATTAAAATTAAGTAATCAAGCTCAATATTATTTATATTCATCGTATTCACATTGACTTATGGTATATTACATTTAAAAATATTCAATATTTTTCTTCACCATCCCAAAGTTCTATATTCTTTTATCACGAAGCTAAAAACATAATAGACTATAGTGGATGTAAAACGTTAATTATATTTTATTTTTCTACTCCATCACAAAAGTTTAGGTTTTTCCCCACTAAAAAACAAAGTTAAGAGACTAATCCATGACATATTTTTTATATAAAATAGGTAATTAATAAAATAAATAGTCAAGCTAGAATTTATTGATAATTACCATTTTCACATTGAGTTATGGTAAGTTATATGTAAATATATTCAATATGTTTCTTCTCCATCACTAAGTTTCAGGTTTCTTCGTCACTACTAATCCACAGAGTAATAAGACTTTAAATGAATGACAAATAAATTACATCTACCTGGGTAAACAATAAAATTAAATATTTAAGCCTAATGTTTTTTATATTCACTATAATCACATTGTATTATGGTATAATAGATGTAAACAATTTCTATATTTTTCTCCTTCTCCATCACCAAAGGTTTGGTTTTTTCACCTCTAAGAAACTAAGTTAAGAGACTACAAATGAATAACCCATAATTCATACATATGCATAAAAATTAAAATTAAATAATCAAGCTGAATATTATTTATATTCATCGTATTCACATTGACTTATGGTATATTACATCTAAAAATATTCAATATTTTTCTTCACCATCCCAAAGTTTTAAATTCTTTTATCACTAAGCTAAAAAGATAATAGACTATAGTATTTGTAAAACATTAATTATATTTTATTTTTCTACTCCATCACAAAATTTAGGTTTTTCCCCACTAAAAAACAAAGTTAAAAGATTATAATCCATGACATATTTTTTTATTATATAAAATTGGTAATTGTTAAAATAAATAGTCATGCTAGAATTTATTGATAATTACCATTTTCACATTGAATTATGGTAAGTTAGATGTAAATATATTCAATATGTTTCTTCTCCATCACCAAGTTTCAGGTTTCTTCGTCACTACTAATCCACTGAGTAATAAGACTGTAAATGAATGACAAATAAATTACATCTACATTGGTAATCACTAAAATTAAATATTTAAGCTCAATGTTATTTGTATTCACTATAATCACATTGTATTATGGTATAGTAGATATAAACAATTTCTATATTTTTCTTCTTCTCTATCACCAAAATTTTGGTTTCTCTACCTCTAAGAAACTATGTTAACACACTACAAATGAATGACCCATAATTCATACATATGCATAACAATTAAAATTAAGTAATCAAACTCAATATTATTTATATTCATCGTATTCACATTGACTTATGGTATATTACATCTAAAAATATTCAATATTTTTCTTCACCATCCCAAAGTTTTATATTCTTTTATCACTAAGCTAAAAACATAATAGACTATAGTAGATGTAAAACGTTAATTATATTTTATTTTTCAACTCCATCACAAAAGTTTAGGTTTTTCCCCACTAAAAAACAAAGTTAAGAGACTAATCCATGACATATTTTTTATATAAAATAGGTAATTAATAAAATAAATAGTCAAGCTAGAATTTATTGATAATTACCATTTTCACATTGAGTTATGGTAAGTTATATGTAAATATATTCAATATGTTTCTTCTCCATCACTAAGTTTCAGGTTTCTTCGTCACTACTAATCCACAGAGTAATAAGACTTTAAATGAATGACAAATAAATTACATCTACCTGGGTAAACAATAAAATTAAATATTTAAGCCTAATGTTTTTTATATTCACTATAATCACATTGTATTATGGTATAATAGATGTAAACAATTTCTATATTTTTCTCCTTCTCCATCACCAAAGGTTTGGTTTTTTCACCTCTAAGAAACTAAGTTAAGAGACTACAAATGAATAACCCATAATTCATACATATGCATAAAAATTAAAATTAAATAATCAAGCTGAATATTATTTATATTCATCGTATTCACATTGACTTATGGTATATTGCATCTAAAAATATTCAATATTTTTCTTCACCATCCCAAAGTTTTAAATTCTTTTATCACTAAGCTAAAAAGATAATAGACTATAGTATTTGTAAAACATTAATTATATTTTATTTTTCTACTCCATCACAAAATTTAGGTTTTTCCCCACTAAAAAACAAAGTTAAAAGATTATAATCCATGACATATTTTTTTATTATATAAAATTGGTAATTGTTAAAATAAATAGTCATGCTAGAATTTATTGATAATTACCATTTTCACATTGAATTATGGTAAGTTAGATGTAAATATATTCAATATGTTTCTTCTCCATCACCAAGTTTCAGGTTTCTTCGTCACTACTAATCCACTGAGTAATAAGACTGTAAATGAATGACAAATAAATTACATCTACATTGGTAATCACTAAAATTAAATATTTAAGCTCAATGTTATTTGTATTCACTATAATCACATTGTATTATGGTATAGTAGATATAAACAATTTCTATATTTTTCTTCTTCTCCATCACCAAAATTTTGGTTTCTCTACCTCTAAGAAACTATGTTAACACACTACAAATGAATGACCCATAATTCATACATATGCATAACAATTAAAATTAAGTAATCAAACTCAATATTATTTATATTCATCGTATTCACATTGACTTATGGTATATTACATCTAAAAATATTCAATATTTTTCTTCACCATCCCAAAGTTTTATATTCTTTTATCACTAAGCTAAAAACATAATAGACTATAGTAGATGTAAAACGTTAATTATATTTTATTTTTCAACTCCATCACAAAAGTTTAGGTTTTTCCCCACTAAAAAACAAAGTTAAAAGACTAATCCATGACATATTTTTTTATATAAAATAGGTAATTATTAAAATAAATAGTCAAGCTAGAATTTATTGATAATTACCATTTTTACATTGAGTTATGATAAGTTAAATGTAAATATATTCAATATGTTTCTTCTCCATCATCAAGTTTCAGGTTTCTTCGTCACTACTAATCCACAGAGTAATAAGACTTTAAATGAATGACAAATAAATTACATCTACCTGGGTAATTACTAAAATTAAATATTTAAGCGTAATGTTATTTGTATTCTCTATAATCACATTGTATTATGGTATAATAGATGTAAACCATTTCTATATTTTTCTTCTTCTCCATCACCAAAGTTTTGGTTTTTTCACCTCTAAGAAACTAAGTTAAGAGACTACAAATGAATGACCCATAATTCATACATATGCATAAAAATTAAAATTAAATATTCAAGCTGAATATTATTTTTATTCATCGTATTCACATTGACTTATGGTATATTACATTTAAAAATATTCAATATTTTTCTTCACCATCCCAAAGTTTTAAATTCTTTTATAACTAAGCTAAAAACATAATAGTTTATAGTATTTTTAAAAGATTAATTATATTTTATTTTTCTACTCCATCACAAAATTTTAGGTTTTTCCCCACTAAAAAACAAAGTTAAAAGACTATAATCCATGACATATTTTTTTTTATATAAAATAGGTAATTATTAAAATAAATAGTCACAAGAATTTATTGATAATTACCATTTTCACATTGAGTTATGGTAAGTTAGATGTAAATATATTCAATATGTATCTTCTCCATCACCAAGTTTCAGGTTTCTTCGTCACTACTAATCCACAGAGTAATAAGACTGTAAATAAATGACAAATAAATTACATCTACATGGGTAATCACTAAAATTAAATATTTAATCTCAATGTTATTTGTATTCACTATAATCACATTGTATTATGGTATAGTAGATGTAAACAATTTCTATATTTTTCGTCTTCTCCATCACCAAAATTTTGGTTTCTTTCCCTCTAAGAAACTATGTTAACAGACTACAAATGAATGACCCATAATTCATACATATGCATAACAATTAAAATTAAGTAATCAAGCTCAATATTATTTATATTCATCGTATTCACATTGACTTATGGTATATTACATTTAAAAATATTCAATATTTTTCTTCACCATCCCAAAGTTCTATATTCTTTTATCACGAAGCTAAAAACATAATAGACTATAGTGGATGTAAAACGTTAATTATATTTTATTTTTCTACTCCATCACAAAAGTTTAGGTTTTTCCCCACTAAAAAACAAAGTTAAGAGACTAATCCATGACATATTTTTTATATAAAATAGGTAATTAATAAAATAAATAGTCAAGCTAGAATTTATTGATAATTACCATTTTCACATTGAGTTATGGTAAGTTATATGTAAATATATTCAATATGTTTCTTCTCCATCACTAAGTTTCAGGTTTCTTCGTCACTACTAATCCACAGAGTAATAAGACTTTAAATGAATGACAAATAAATTACATCTACCTGGGTAAACAATAAAATTAAATATTTAAGCCTAATGTTTTTTGTATTCACTATAATCACATTGTATTATGGTATAATAGATGTAAACAATTTCTATATTTTTCTCCTTCTCCATCACCAAAGTTTTGGTTTTTTCACCTCTAAGAAACTAAGTTAAGAGACTACAAATGAATAACCCATAATTCATACATATGCATAAAAATTAAAATTAAATAATCAAGCTGAATATTATTTATATTCATCGTATTCACATTGACTTATGGTATATTACATCTAAAAATATTCAATATTTTTCTTCACCATCCCAAAGTTTTAAATTCTTTTATCACTAAGCTAAAAAGATAATAGACTATAGTATTTGTAAAACATTAATTATATTTTATTTTTCTACTCCATCACAAAATTTAGGTTTTTCCCCACTAAAAAACAAAGTTAAAAGATTATAATCCATGACATATTTTTTTATTATATAAAATTGGTAATTGTTAAAATAAATAGTCATGCTAGAATTTATTGATAATTACCATTTTCACATTGAATTATGGTAAGTTAGATGTAAATATATTCAATATGTTTCTTCTCCATCACCAAGTTTCAGGTTTCTTCGTCACTACTAATCCACTGAGTAATAAGACTGTAAATGAATGAAAAATAAATTACATCTACATTGGTAATCACTAAAATTAAATATTTAAGCTCAATGTTATTTGTATTCACTATAATCACATTGTATTATGGTATAGTAGATATAAACAATTTCTATATTTTTCTTCTTCTCCATCACCAAAATTTTGGTTTCTCTACCTCTAAGAAACTATGTTAACACACTACAAATGAATGACCCATAATTCATACATATGCATAACAATTAAAATTAAGTAATCAAACTCAATATTATTTATATTCATCGTATTCACATTGACTTATGGTATATTACATCTAAAAATATTCAATATTTTTCTTCACCATCCCAAAGTTTTATATTCTTTTATCACTAAGCTAAAAACATAATAGACTATAGTAGATGTAAAACGTTAATTATATTTTATTTTTCAACTCCATCACAAAAGTTTAGGTTTTTCCCCACTAAAAAACAAAGTTAAGAGACTAATCCATGACATATTTTTTATATAAAATAGGTAATTAATAAAATAAATAGTCAAGCTAGAATTTATTGATAATTACCATTTTCACATTGAGTTATGGTAAGTTATATGTAAATATATTCAATATGTTTCTTCTCCATCACTAAGTTTCAGGTTTCTTCGTCACTACTAATCCACAGAGTAATAAGACTTTAAATGAATGACAAATAAATTACATCTACCTGGGTAAACAATAAAATTAAATATTTAAGCCTAATGTTTTTTATATTCACTATAATCACATTGTATTATGGTATAATAGATGTAAACAATTTCTATATTTTTCTCCTTCTCCATCACCAAAGGTTTGGTTTTTTCACCTCTAAGAAACTAAGTTAAGAGACTACAAATGAATAACCCATAATTCATACATATGCATAAAAATTAAAATTAAATAATCAAGCTGAATATTATTTATATTCATCGTATTCACATTGACTTATGGTATATTACATCTAAAAATATTCAATATTTTTCTTCACCATCCCAAAGTTTTAAATTCTTTTATCACTAAGCTAAAAAGATAATAGACTATAGTATTTGTAAAACATTAATTATATTTTATTTTTCTACTCCATCACAAAATTTAGGTTTTTCCCCACTAAAAAACAAAGTTAAAAGATTATAATCCATGACATATTTTTTTATTATATAAAATTGGTAATTGTTAAAATAAATAGTCATGCTAGAATTTATTGATAATTACCATTTTCACATTGAATTATGGTAAGTTAGATGTAAATATATTCAATATGTTTCTTCTCCATCACCAAGTTTCAGGTTTCTTCGTCACTACTAATCCACTGAGTAATAAGACTGTAAATGAATGACAAATAAATTACATCTACATTGGTAATCACTAA
This sequence comes from Lathyrus sativus, assembly GCA_963859935.3. Classification (NCBI taxonomy): domain Eukaryota; kingdom Viridiplantae; phylum Streptophyta; class Magnoliopsida; order Fabales; family Fabaceae; genus Lathyrus; species Lathyrus sativus. Next base: position 2,984 of record CAWUDS030000525.1, on the reverse strand, counting down.
AATTAAATATTTAAGCTCAATGTTATTTGTATTCACTATAATCACATTGTATTATGGTATAGTAGATATAAACAATTTCTATATTTTTCTTCTTCTCCATCACCAAAATTTTGGTTTCTCTACCTCTAAGAAACTATGTTAACACACTACAAATGAATGACCCATAATTCATACATATGCATAACAATTAAAATTAAGTAATCAAACTCAATATTATTTATATTCATCGTATTCACATTGACTTATGGTATATTACATCTAAAAATATTCAATATTTTTCTTCACCATCCCAAAGTTTTATATTCTTTTATCACTAAGCTAAAAACATAATAGACTATAGTAGATGTAAAACGTTAATTATATTTTATTTTTCAACTCCATCACAAAAGTTTAGGTTTTTCCCCACTAAAAAACAAAGTTAAAAGACTAATCCATGACATATTTTTTTATATAAAATAGGTAATTATTAAAATAAATAGTCAAGCTAGAATTTATTGATAATTACCATTTTTACATTGAGTTATGATAAGTTAAATGTAAATATATTCAATATGTTTCTTCTCCATCATCAAGTTTCAGGTTTCTTCGTCACTACTAATCCACAGAGTAATAAGACTTTAAATGAATGACAAATAAATTACATCTACCTGGGTAATTACTAAAATTAAATATTTAAGCGTAATGTTATTTGTATTCTCTATAATCACATTGTATTATGGTATAATAGATGTAAACCATTTCTATATTTTTCTTCTTCTCCATCACCAAAGTTTTGGTTTTTTCACCTCTAAGAAACTAAGTTAAGAGACTACAAATGAATGACCCATAATTCATACATATGCATAAAAATTAAAATTAAATATTCAAGCTGAATATTATTTTTATTCATCGTATTCACATTGACTTATGGTATATTACATTTAAAAATATTCAATATTTTTCTTCACCATCCCAAAGTTTTAAATTCTTTTATAACTAAGCTAAAAACATAATAGTTTATAGTATTTTTAAAAGATTAATTATATTTTATTTTTCTACTCCATCACAAAATTTTAGGTTTTTTCCCACTAAAAAACAAAGTTAAAAGACTATAATCCATGACATATTTTTTTTATATAAAATAGGTAATTATTAAAATAAATAGTCAAGCTAGAATTTATTGATAATTCCATTTTCACATTGAGTTATGGTAAGTTAGACGTAATTATATTCAATATGTTTCTTCTCCATCACCAAGTTTCAGGTTTCTTCGTCACAACTAATCCACAAAGTAATAAGACTTTAAATGAATGACAAATAAATTACATCTACCTGGGTAAACACTAAAATTAAATATTTAAGCCTAATATTTTTTGTATTCACTATAATCACATTGTATTATGGTATAATAGATGTAAACAATTACTATATTTTTCTTCTTCTCCGTCACCAAAGTTTTGGTTTTTTCACCTCTAAGAAACTAAGTTAAGAGACTACAAATGAATGACCCTTAATTCATACATATGCATAAAAATTAAAATTAAATAATCAAGCTGAATATTATTTATATTCATCGTATTCACATTGACTTTTGGTATATTACATCTAAAAATATTCAATATTTTTCTTCACCATCCCAAAGTTTTAAATTTTTTTATCACTAAGCTAAAAACATAATAGACTATAGTATTTGTAAAACATTAATTATATTTTATTTTTCTACTCCATCACAAAATTTTAGGTTTTTCCCCACTAAAAAACAAAGTTAAAAGACTATAATCCATGACATATTTTTTTTATATAAAATAGGTAATTATTAAAATAAATAGTCACAAGAATTTATTGATAATTACCATTTTCACATTGAGTTATGGTAAGTTAGATGTAAATATATTCAATATGTATCTTCTCCATCACCAAGTTTCAAGTTTCTTCGTCACTACTAATCCACAGAGTAATAAGACTGTAAATGAGTGACAAATAAATTACATCTACATGGGTAATCACTAAAATTAAATATTTAATCTCAATGTTATTTGTATTCACTATAATCACATTGTATTATGGTATAGTAGATGTAAACAATTTCTATATTTTTCGTCTTCTCCATCACCAAATTTCCCTCTAAGAAACTATGTTAACAGACTACAAATGAATAACCCATAATTCATACATATGCATAACAATTAAAATTAAGTAATCAAGCTCAATATTATTTATATTCATCGTATTCACATTGACTTATGGTATATTACATTTAAAAATATTCAATATTTTTCTTCACCATCCCAAAGTTCTATATTCTTTTATCACTAAGCTAAAAACATAATAGACTATAGTGGATGTAAAACTTTAATTATATTTTATTTTTCTACTCCATCACAAAAGTTTAGGTTTTTCCCCACTAAAAAACAAAGTTAAGAGACTAATCCATGACATATTTTTTATATAAAATAGGTAATTAATAAAATAAATAGTCAAGCTAGAATTTATTGATAATTACCATTTTCACATTGAGTTATGGTAAGTTAGATGTAAATATATTCAATATGTTTCTTCTCCATCACTAAGTTTTAGGTTTCTTCGTCACTACTAATCCACAGAGTAATAAGACTTTAAATGAATGACAAATAAATTACATCTACCTGGGTAATCACTAAAATTAAATATTTAAGCCTAATGTTTTTTGTATTCACTATAGTCACATTGTATTATGGTATAATTGTTGCACCCCAAAATTTTCCCAACTTTTCTTTACCTAGCTTGTGTTTCATTTTATTCACATTAGCATTATCATTTGCATTTCATTGACATGTATGCAGGAGATCAAGAGATATGATTACCAATAAAGAGCTACACAAGACTATGAAGCTAGCTAAGAAGGTTATTCAAGTGTTGAAGGGTTGATATCCTTGTCAGAGAAGTTGAAAGAGCCTCATAAAGAATGGTTGAAACCAAGTGTGTAGGTCTCCTAACTTGAGAGTTGTGGGAAGACCATCAGATGA
>CAWUDS030000524.1:0-24384 GCA_963859935.3 Lathyrus sativus | reverse complement strand
AAGAAGAAATATATAGAAATTGTTTACATTTATTATGTTATATAGTTTTTTTTAACATTGTGGCTTACTGGCGAATAAAGATGAAATTTGGTGATGGAGAAGAAACATATTGAATATATTTACATCTAATTAACCATAATTCAATATGAAAATGGTAAATATAAATAAATTATAGATTGATTATTTATTACCTATTTTATAAAAAAATATATTTCATGGACTATAGTCTTTTAACTTTGTTTTTTAGTGGGGAAAAACCTAAAATTTTGTGATGGAGTAGAAAAATAAAAAATAATAAATTTTTTAAATCTACTATAGTCTGTCATATTTTTTGGATAGTGATATAAAAACCTCAAACTTTGCGATGGTGAAGAAAAACATCTAATATTTTTAGATGTAATATACCATAAGTCAATGTGAATACGATGAATAGAAACAATATTGAGCTTGATTATTTCATTTTAATTGCTATGCTTATGTACAAGTTATGGTTCATTCGTTTGTAGTCTCTTAACTTAGTTTGTTAGAGGATAAGAAACTAAAATTTTGGTGACGGAGAAGAAGAAAACTATAGAAATTGTTTACATTTATTATGTTATATAGTTTTTTTTTAACATTGTGGATTACTGACGAATAAAGATGAAATTTTGTGATGGAGAAGAAACATATTGAAGATATTTACATCTAATTAAGCATAATTCAATGTGAAAATGGTAAATATAAATAAATTCTAGCTTGATTATTTACTACCTATTTTATAAAAAAATATATGTCATGGATTATAGTCTTTTAACCTTGTTTTTTAGTGGAGAAAAACCTAAATTTTTTTGATGGAGTAGAAAATAAAATATAATTAATTTTTTACATCTACTATAGTCTATCATATTTTTTGGATAGTAATAAAAAACCTAAAACTTTGCAATGGCGAAGAAAATTATCTAATATTTTTAGATGCAGTATACCATAAATCAATGTGAATACGTTAAATATAAACAATATTGAGCTTGATTATTTAGTTTTAATATTTATGCATATGTATGTATTATGGGTCATTCATTTGTAGTCTCTTAACTTAATTTCATAGAGGTTAAGAAACCAAAATTTTGGTGACGGAGAAGAAGAAAAATATAGAAATTATTTACATCTATTATGTTATATGGTCTTTTTAACTCTGTGACTTACTGACAAAGAAAGATGAAATTTGGTGATGGAGAAGAAACATATTGAATATATTTACATCTAATTAAGCATAATTCAATGTGAAAATGGTAAATATAAATAAATTCTAGCTTGATTATTTACTACCTATTTTATAAAAAAATATATGTCATGGATTATAGTCTTTTAACCTTGTTTTTTAGTGGAGAAAAACCTAAAATTTTTTGATGGAGTAGAAAATAAAATATAATTAATTTTTTACATCTACTATAGTCTATCATATTTTTTGGATAGTAATAAAAAACCTAAAACTTTGCAATGGTGAAGAAAATTATCTAATATTATTAGATGCAATATACCATAAATCAATGTGAATACGTTAAATATAAACAATATTGAGCTTGATTATTTAATTTTAATTTTTATGCATATGTATGTATTATGGGTCATTCAATTGTAGTCTCTTAACTTAGTTTGTTAGAGGTTAAGAAACCAAAGTTTTGGTGACGGAGAAGAAGAAAACTATAGAAATTGTTTACATTTATTATGTTATATAGTTTTTTTTAACATTGTGGCTTACTGACGAATAAAGATGAAATTTGGTGATGGAGAAGAAACATATTGAATATATTTAAATCTAATTAACCATAATTCAATGTGAAAATGGTAAATATAAATAAATTATAGCTTGATTATTTATTACCTATTTTATAAAAAAATATATGTCATGGACTATAGTCTTTTAACTTTGTTTTTTAGTGGGGAAAAACCTAAAATATTGTGATGGAGTAGAAAAATAAAAAATAATAAATTTTTTAAATCTACTATAGTCTATCATATTTTTTGGATAGTGATATAAAAACCTCAAACTTTGCGATGGTGAAGAAAAACATATAATATTTTTAGATGTAATATACCATAAGTCAATGTGAATACGATGAATAGAAACAATATTGAGCTTGATTATTTCATTTTAATTGCTATGCTTATGTACAAGTTATGGTTCATTCGTTTGTAGTATCTTAACTTAGTTTTTTAGAGGATAAGAAACTAAAATTTTGGTGACGGAGAAGAAGAAAACTATAGAAATTGTTTACATTTATTATGTTATATAGTTTTTTTTTAACATTGTGGATTACTGACGAATAAAGATGAAATTTTGTGATGGAGAAGAAACATATTGAATATATTTACATCTAATTAAGCATAATTCAATGTGAAAATGGTAAATATAAATAAATTCTAGCTTGATTATTTACTACCTATTTTATAAAAAAATATATGTCATGGATTATAGTCTTTTAACCTTGTTTTTTAGTGGAGAAAAACCTAAATTTTTTTGATGGAGTAGAAAATAAAATATAATTAATTTTTTACATCTACTATAGTCTATCATATTTTTTGGATAGTAATAAAAAACCTAAAACTTTGCAATGGCAAAGAAAATTATCTAATATTTTTAGATGCAGTATACCATAAATCAATGTGAATACGTTAAATATAAACAATATTGAGCTTGATTATTTAGTTTTAATATTTATGCATATGTATGTATTATGGGTCATTCATTTGTAGTCTCTTAACTTAATTTCATAGAGGTTAAGAAACCAAAATTTTGGTGACGGAGAAGAAGAAAAATATAGAAATTATTTACATCTATTATGTTATATGGTCTTTTTAACTCTGTGACTTACTGACAAAGAAAGATGAAATTTGGTGATGGAGAAGAAACATATTGAATATATTTACATCTAATTAACCATAATTCAATGTGAAAATGGTAAATATAAATAAATTCTAGCTTGATTATTTATTACCTATTTTATAAAAAAAATATATGTCATGGATTAGTCTTTTAACTTTGTTTTTTAGTGGGGAAAAATCTAAAATTTTGTGATGGAGTAGAAAATAAAATATAATTAATTTTTTACATCTACTATAGTCTATCATATTTTTTGGATAGTGATAAAAAACCTAAATTTTTGCAATGGTGAAGAAAATTATCTAATATTTTTAGATGCAATATACCATAAATCAATGTGAATACGTTAAATATAAACAATATTGAGCTTGATTATTTAATTTTAATTTTTATGCATATGTATGTATTATGGGTCATTCATTTGTAGTCTCTTAACTTAATTTCTTAGAGGTTAAGAAACCAAAATTTTGGTGACGGAGAAGAATAAAAATATAGAAATTGTTTACATCTATTATGTTATATAGTCTTTTTAACTCTGTGACTTACTGACAAAGAAAGATTAAATTTTGTGATGGAGAAGAAACATATTGAATATATTTACATATAATTAATCATATTTCAATGTGGAAATGGTAAATATAAACATATTCTAGCTTGATTATTTATTACCTATTTTATAAAAATATATGTCATGGATTATAGTCTTTTAACTTTATTTCTTTGTCGGGAAAAACCTAAAATTTTGGAACGGAGTAGAAAAATAAACAATAATAAAATTTTTAAATCTACTATAGTCTGTCATGCTTTTTGCATAGTGATATAAAAACCTCAAACTTTGCGATGGTGAAGAAAAATAACTAATATTTTTAGATGTAATATACCATAAGTCAATGTGAATACGATGAATAGAAACAATATTGAGCTTGATTATTTCATTTTAATTGCTATGCTTATGTACAAATTATGGTTCATTCATTTGTAGTCTCTTAACTTAGCTTGTTAGAGGTTACGAAACCAAAATTTTGGTGACGGAGAAGAAGAAATATATAGAAATTGTTTACATTTATTATGTTATATAGTTTTTTTTAACATTGTGGCTTACTGGCGAATAAAGATGAAATTTGGTGATGGAGAAGAAACATATTGTATATATTTACATCTAATTAACCATAATTCAATATGAAAATGGTAAATATAAATAAATTATAGATTGATTATTTATTACCTATTTTATAAAAAAATATATTTCATGGACTATAGTCTTTTAACTTTGTTTTTTAGTGGGGAAAAACCTAAAATTTTGTGATGGAGTAGAAAAATAAAAAATAATAAATTTTTTAAATCTACTATAGTCTGTCATATTTTTTGGATAGTGATATAAAAACCTCAAACTTTGCGATGGTGAAGAAAAACATCTAATATTTTTAGATGTAATATACCATAAGTCAATGTGAATACGATGAATAGAAACAATATTGAGCTTGATTATTTCATTTTAATTGCTATGCTTATGTACAAGTTATGGTTCATTCGTTTGTAGTATCTTAACTTAGTTTGTTAGAGAATAAGAAACTAAAATTTTGGTGACGGAGAAGAAGAAAACTATAGAAATTGTTTACATTTATTATGTTATATAGTTTTTTTTTTAACATTGTGGATTACTGACGAATAAAGATGAAATTTTGTGATGGAGAAGAAACATATTGAATATATTTACATCTAATTAAGCATAATTCAATGTGAAAATGGTAAATATAAATAAATTCTAGCTTGATTATTTACTACCTATTTTATAAAAAAATATATGTCATGGATTATAGTCTTTTAACCTTGTTTTTTAGTGGAGAAAAACCTAAATTTTTTTGATGGAGTAGAAAATAAAATATAATTAATTTTTTACATCTACTATAGTCTATCATATTTTTTGGATAGTAATAAAAAACCTAAAACTTTGCAATGGCGAAGAAAATTATCTAATATTTTTAGATGCAGTATACCATAAATCAATGTGAATACGTTAAATATAAACAATATTGAGCTTGATTATTTAGTTTTAATATTTATGCATATGTATGTATTATGGGTCATTCATTTGTAGTCTCTTAACTTAATTTCATAGAGGTTAAGAAACCAAAATTTTGGTGACGGAGAAGAAGAAAAATATAGAAATTATTTACATCTATTATGTTATATGGTCTTTTTAACTCTATGACTTACTGACAAAGAAAGATGAAATTTGGTGATGGAGAAGAAACATATTGAATATATTTACATCTAATTAACCATAATTCAATGTGAAAATGGTAAATATAAATAAGTTCTAGCTTGATTATTTATTACCTATTTTATAAAAAAATATATGTCATGGATTAGTCTTTTAACTTTGTTTTTTAGTGGGGAAAAATCTAAAATTTTGTGATGGAGTAGAAAATAAAATATAATTAATTTTTTACATCTACTATAGTCTATCATATTTTTTGGATAGTGATAAAAAACCTAAATTTTTGCAATGGTGAAGAAAATTATCTAATATTTTTAGATGCAATATACCATAAATCAATGTGAATACGTTAAATATAAACAATATTGAGCTTGATTATTTAATTTTATTTTTTATGCATATGTATGTATTATGGGTCATTCATTTGTAGTCTCTTAACTTAATTTCTTAGAGGTTAAGAAACCAAAATTTTGGTGACGGAGAAGAATAAAAATATAGAAATTGTTTACATCTATTATGTTATATAGTCTTTTTAACTCTGTGACTTACTGACAAAGAAAGATTAAATTTTGTGATGGAGAAGAAACATATTGAATATATTTACATATAATTAATCATATTTCAATGTGGAAATGGTAAATATAAACATATTCTAGCTTGATTATTTATTACCTATTTTATAAAAATATATGTCATGGATTATAGTCTTTTAACTTTATTTCTTTGTCGGGAAAAACCTAAAATTTTGGAACGGAGTAGAAAAATTAACAATAATAAAATTTTTAAATCTACTATAGTCTGTCATGCTTTTTGCATAGTGATATAAAAACCTCAAACTTTGCGATGGTGAAGAAAAATAACTAATATTTTTAGATGTAATATACCATAAGTCAATGTGAATACGATGAATAGAAACAATATTGAGCTTGATTATTTCATTTTAATTGCTATGCTTATGTACAAATTATGGTTCATTCATTTGTAGTCTCTTAACTTAGTTTGTTAGAGGTTACGAAACCAAAATTTTGGTGACGGAGAAGAAGAAAAATATAGAAATTGTTTACATTTATTATGTTATATAGTTTTTTTTAACATTGTGGCTTACTGGCGAATAAAGATGAATTTGGTGATGGAGAAGAAACATATTGAATATATTTACATCTAATTAACCATAATTCAATATGAAAATGGTAAATATAAATAAATTATAGATTGATTATTTATTACCTATTTTATAAAAAAATATATTTCATGGACTATAGTCTTTTAACTTTGTTTTTTAGTGGGGAAAAACCTAAAATTTTGTGATGGAGTAGAAAAATAAAAAATAATAAAATTTTTAAATCTACTATAGTCTGTCATATTTTTTGGATAGTGATATAAAAACCTCAAACTTTGCGATGGTGAAGAAAAATATCTAATATTTTTAGATGTAATATACCATAAGTCAATGTGAATACGATGAATTGAAACAATATTGAGCTTGATTATTTCATTTTAATTGCTATGCTTATGTACAAATTAAGGTTCATTCATTTCTAGTCTCTTAACTTAGTTTGTTAGAGGTTAAGAAACCAAAGTTTTGGTGACGGAGAAGAAGAAAACTATGGAAATTGTTTACATTTATTATGTTATATAGTTTTTTTTAACATTGTGGCTTACTGACGAATAAAGATGAAATTTGGTGATGGAGAAGAAACATATTGAATATATTTAAATCTAATTAACCATAATTCAATGTGAAAATGGTAAATATAAATAAATTATAGCTTGATTATTTATTACCTATTTTATAAAAAAATATATGTCATGGATTATAGTCTTTTAACTTTTTTTTTTAGTGGGGAAAAACCTAAAATATTGTGATGGAGTAGAAAAATAAAAAATAATAAATTTTTTAAATCTACTATAGTCTGTCATATTTTTTGGATAGTGATATAAAAACCTCAAACTTTGCGATGGTGAAGAAAAACATCTAATATTTTTAGATGTAATATACCATAAGTCAATGTGAATACGATGAATAGAAACAATATTGAGCTTGATTATTTCATTTTAATTGCTATGCTTATGTACAAGTTATGGTTCATTCGTTTGTAGTATCTTAACTTAGTTTGTTAGAGAATAAGAAACTAAAATTTTGGTGACGGAGAAGAAGAAAACTATAGAAATTGTTTACATTTATTATGTTATATAGTTTTTTTTTTAACATTGTGGATTACTGACGAATAAAGATGAAATTTTGTGATGGAGAAGAAACATATTGAATATATTTACATCTAATTAAGCATAATTCAATGTGAAAATGGTAAATATAAATAAATTCTAGCTTGATTATTTACTACCTATTTTATAAAAAAATATATGTCATGGATTATAGTCTTTTAACCTTGTTTTTTTGTGGAGAAAAACCTAAATTTTTTTGATGGAGTAGAAAATAAAATATAATTAATTTTTTACATCTACTATAGTCTATCATATTTTTTGGATAGTAATAAAAAACCTAAAACTTTGCAATGGCGAAGAAAATTATCTAATATTTTTAGATGCAGTATACCATAAATCAATGTGAATACGTTAAATATAAACAATATTGAGCTTGATTATTTAGTTTTAATATTTATGCATATGTATGTATTATGGGTCATTCATTTGTAGTCTCTTAACTTAATTTCATAGAGGTTAAGAAACCAAAATTTTGGTGACGGAGAAGAAGAAAAATATAGAAATTATTTACATATATTATGTTATATGGTCTTTTTAACTCTGTGACTTACTGACAAAGAAAGATGAAATTTGGTGATGGAGAAGAAACATATTGAATATATTTACATCTAATTAACCATAATTCAATGTGAAAATGGTAAATATAAATAAATTCTAGCTTGATTATTTATTACCTATTTTATAAAAAAATATATGTCATGGATTAGTCTTTTAACTTTGTTTTTTAGTGGGGAAAAATCTAAAATTTTGTGATGGAGTAGAAAATAAAATATAATTAATTTTTTACATCTACTATAGTCTATCATATTTTTTGGATAGTGATAAAAAACCTAAATTTTTGCAATGGTGAAGAAAATTATCTAATATTTTTAGATGCAATATACCATAAATCAATGTGAATATGTTAAATATAAACAATATTGAGCTTGATTATTTAATTTTAATTTTTATGCATATGTATGTATTATGGGTCATTCATTTGTAGTCTCTTAACTTAATTTCTTAGAGGTTAAGAAACCAAAATTTTGGTGACGGAGAAGAATAAAAATATAGAAATTGTTTACATCTATTATGTTATATAGTCTTTTTAACTCTGTGACTTACTGACAAAGAAAGATTAAATTTTGTGATGGAGAAGAAACATATTGAATATATTTACATATAATTAATCATATTTCAATGTGGAAATGGTAAATATAAACATATTCTAGCTTGATTATTTATTACCTATTTTATAAAAATATATGTCATGGATTATAGTCTTTTAACTTTATTTCTTTGTCGGGAAAAACCTAAAATTTTGGAACGGAGTAGAAAAATAAACAATAATAAAATTTTTAAATCTACTATAGTCTGTCATGCTTTTTGCATAGTGATATAAAAACCTCAAACTTTGCGATGGTGAAGAAAAATAACTAATATTTTTAGATGTAATATACCATAAGTCAATGTGAATACGATGAATAGAAACAATATTGAGCTTGATTATTTCATTTTAATTGCTATGCTTATGTACAAATTATGGTTCATTCATTTGTAGTCTCTTAACTTAGTTTGTTAGAGGTTACGAAACCAAAATTTTGGTGACGGAGAAGAAGAAATATATAGAAATTGTTTACATTTATTATGTTATATAGTTTTTTTTAACATTGTGGCTTACTGGCGAATAAAGATGAAATTTGGTGATGGAGAAGAAACATATTGAATATATTTACATCTAATTAACCATAATTCAATATGAAAATGGTAAATATAAATAAATTATAGATTGATTATTTATTACCTATTTTATAAAAAAATATATTTCATGGACTATAGTCTTTTAACTTTGTTTTTTAGTGGGGAAAAACCTAAAATTTTGTGATGGAGTAGAAAAATAAAAAATAATAAAATTTTTAAATCTACTATAGTCTGTCATATTTTTTGGATAGTGATATAAAAACCTCAAACTTTGCGATGGTGAAGAAAAACATCTAATATTTTTAGATGTAATATACCATAAGTCAATGTGAATACGATGAATTGAAACAATATTGAGCTTGATTATTTCATTTTAATTGCTATGCTTATGTACAAATTATGGTTCATTCATTTCTAGTCTCTTAACTTAGTTTGTTAGAGGTTAAGAAACCAAAGTTTTGGTGACGGAGAAGAAGAAAACTATAGAAATTGTTTACATTTATTATGTTATATAGTTTTTTTTAACATTGTGGCTTACTGACGAATAAAGATGAAATTTGGTGATGGAGAAGAAACATATTGAATATATTTAAATCTAATTAACCATAATTCAATGTGAAAATGGTAAATATAAATAAATTATAGCTTGATTATTTATTACCTATTTTATAAAAAAATATATGTCATGGATTATAGTCTTTTAACTTTTTTTTTTAGTGGGGAAAAACCTAAAATATTGTGATGGAGTAGAAAAATAAAAAATAATAAATTTTTTAAATCTACTATAGTCTGTCATATTTTTTGGATAGTGATATAAAAACCTCAAACTTTGCGATGGTGAAGAAAAACATCTAATATTTTTAGATGTAATATACCATAAGTCAATGTGAATACGATGAATAGAAACAATATTGAGCTTGATTATTTCATTTTAATTGCTATGCTTATGTACAAGTTATGGTTCATTCGTTTGTAGTATCTTAACTTAGTTTGTTAGAGAATAAGAAACTAAAATTTTGGTGACGGAGAAGAAGAAAACTATAGAAATTGTTTACATTTATTATGTTATATAGTTTTTTTTTAACATTGTGGATTACTGACGAATAAAGATGAAATTTTGTGATGGAGAAGAAACATATTGAATATATTTACATCTAATTAAGCATAATTCAATGTGAAAATGGTAAATATAAATAAATTCTAGCTTGATTATTTACTACCTATTTTATAAAAAAATATATGTCATGGATTATAGTCTTTTAACCTTGTTTTTTAGTGGAGAAAAACCTAAATTTTTTTGATGGAGTAGAAAATAAAATATAATTAATTTTTTACATCTACTATAGTCTATCATATTTTTTGGATAGTAATAAAAAACCTAAAACTTTGCAATGGCGAAGAAAATTATCTAATATTTTTAGATGCAGTATACCATAAATCAATGTGAATACGTTAAATATAAACAATATTGAGCTTGATTATTTAGTTTTAATATTTATGCATATGTATGTATTATGGGTCATTCATTTGTAGTCTCTTAACTTAATTTCATAGAGGTTAAGAAACCAAAATTTTGGTGACGGAGAAGAAGAAAAATATAGAAATTATTTACATATATTATGTTATATGGTCTTTTTAACTCTGTGACTTACTGACAAAGAAAGATGAAATTTGGTGATGGAGAAGAAACATATTGAGTATATTTACATCTAATTAACCATAATTCAATGTGAAAATGGTAAATATAAATAAATTCTAGCTTGATTATTTATTACCTATTTTATAAAAAAATATATGTCATGGATTAGTCTTTTAACTTTGTTTTTTAGTGGGGAAAAATCTAAAATTTTGTGATGGAGTAGAAAATAAAATATAATTAATTTTTTACATCTACTATAGTCTATCATATTTTTTGGATAGTGATAAAAAACCTAAATTTTTGCAATGGTGAAGAAAATTATCTAATATTTTTAGATGCAATATACCATAAATCAATGTGAATACGTTAAATATAAACAATATTGAGCTTGATTATTTAATTTTAATTTTTATGCATATGTATGTATTATGGGTCATTCATTTGTAGTCTCTTAACTTAATTTCTTAGAGGTTAAGAAACCAAAATTTTGGTGACGGAGAAGAATAAAAATATAGAAATTGTTTACATCTATTATGTTATATAGTCTTTTTAACTTTGTGACTTACTGACAAAGAAAGATTAAATTTTGTGATGGAGAAGAAACATATTGAATATATTTACATATAATTAATCATATTTCAATGTGGAAATGGTAAATATAAACATATTCTAGCTTGATTATTTATTACCTATTTTATAAAAATATATGTCATGGATTATAGTCTTTTAACTTTATTTCTTTGTCGGGAAAAACCTAAAATTTTGGAACGGAGTAGAAAAATAAACAATAATAAAATTTTTAAATCTACTATAGTCTGTCATGCTTTTTGCATAGTGATATAAAAACCTCAAACTTTGCGATGGTGAAGAAAAATAACTAATATTTTTAGATGTAATATACCATAAGTCAATGTGAATACGATGAATAGAAACAATATTGAGCTTGATTATTTCATTTTAATTGCTATGCTTATGTACAAATTATGGTTCATTCATTTGTAGTCTCTTAACTTAGTTTGTTAGAGGTTATGAAACCAAAATTTTGGTGACGGAGAAGAAGAAATATATAGAAATTGTTTACATTTATTATGTTATATAGTTTTTTTTAACATTGTGGCTTACTGGCGAATAAAGATGAAATTTGGTGATGGAGAAGAAACATATTGAATATATTTACATCTAATTAACCATAATTCAATATGAAAATGGTAAATATAAATAAATTATAGATTGATTATTTATTACCTATTTTATAAAAAAATATATTTCATGGACTATAGTCTTTTAACTTTGTTTTTTAGTGGGGAAAAACCTAAAATTTTGTGATGGAGTAGAAAAATAAAAAATAATAAAATTTTTAAATCTACTATAGTCTGTCATATTTTTTGGATAGTGATATAAAAACCTCAAACTTTGCGATGGTGAAGAAAAACATCTAATATTTTTAGATGTAATATACCATAAGTCAATGTGAATACGATGAATTGAAACAATATTGAGCTTGATTATTTCATTTTAATTGCTATGCTTATGTACAAATTATGGTTCATTCATTTCTAGTCTCTTAACTTAGTTTGTTAGAGGTTAAGAAACCAAAATTTTGGTGACGGAGAAGAAGAAAACTATAGAAATTGTTTACATTTATTATGTTATATAGTTTTTTTTAACATTGTGGATTACTGACGAATAAAGATGAAATTTGGTGATGGAGAAGAAACATATTGTATATATTTACATCTAATTAAGCATAATTCAATGTGAAAATGGTAAATATAAATAAATTCTAGCTTGATTATTTATTACCTATTTTACAAAAAAATATATGTCATGGATTATAGTATTTTAACTTTGTTTTTTAGTGGGGAAAAACCTAAAATTTTGTGATGGAGTAGAAAATAAAATATAATTAATTTTTTACATCTACAATAGTCTATCATATTTTTTGGATAGTAATAAAAAACCTAAAACTTTGCAATGGTGAAGAAAATTATCTAATATTTTTAGATGCAATATACCATAAATCAATGTGAATACGTTAAATATAAACAATATTGAGATTGATTATTTAATTTTAATTTTTATGCATATGTATGTATTATGGGTCATTCATTTGTAGTCTCTTAACTTAGATTCTTAGAGGTTAAGAAACCAAATTTTGGTGACGGAGAAGAAGAAAAATATAGATATTGTTTACATATATTATGTTATATAGTCTTTTTAACTATGTGGCTTACTGACAAAGAAAGATGAAATTTGGTGATGGAGAAGAAACATATTGAATATATTTACATATAATTAACCATAATTCAATGTGAAAATGGTAAATATAAAAAAATTATATCTTGATTATTTATTACCTATTTTATAAAAAATATATGTCATGGATTATAGTCTTTTAACTTTGTTTTTTAGTGGGGAAAAATCTAAAATTTTGTGATGGAGTAGAAAAATAAAAAATAAATTTTTTTTAAATCTACTATAATCTGTCATATTTTTTGGATAGTAATAAAAAAACCTAAAACTTTGCAATGGTGAAGAAAATTATCTAATAATTTTAGATGCAATATACCATAAATCAATGTGAATACTAAATATAAACAATATTGAGCTTGATTATTTAATTTTAATTTTTATGCATATGTATGTATTATGGGTCATTCATTTGTAGTCTCTTAACTTAATTTCTTAGAGGTTAAGAAACAAAAATTTTGGTGACGGAGAAGAAGAAAAATATAGAAATTGTTTACATCTATTACGTTATATAGTCTTTTTAACTCTGTGACTTACTGACTAAGAAAGATGAAATTCGGTGATGGAGAAGAAACATATTGAATATATTTACATATAATTAATCATATTTCAATGTGAAAATGGTAAATATAAATAAATTCGAGCTTGATTATTTGTTACCTATTTTATAAAAAATATATGTCATGGATTATAGTCTTTTAACTTTGTTTTTTAGTGGGGAAAAACCTAAAATTTTGGAATGGAGTAGAAAAATAATAAATAATAAATTTTTTAAATCTAGTATAGTCTGTCATGTTGTATGCATAGTGATATAAAAACCTCAAACTTTGCGATGGTGAAGAAAAATATCTAATATTTTTAGATGTAATATACCATAAGTCAATGTGAATACGATGAATAGAAACATAATTGAGCTTGATTATTTCATTTTAATTGCTATGCTGATGTACAAATTATGGTTCATTCGTTTGTAGTCTCTTCGATTAGTTTTTTAGAGGTTAAGAAACCAAAATTTTGGTGACAGAGAAGAAGAAAAATATAGAAATTGTTTACATCTATTATGTTTTATAGTCTTTTAACTCTTTGGCTTACTAACGAAGAATGATGATATTTGGTGATGGAGAAGAAACATATTGAATATATTTACATCTAATTAACAATAATACAATGTGAAAATGTTAAATATAAATAAATTCTAGCTTGATTATTTTTTACCTATTTTATAAAAAATATATGTCATGGATTACAGTCTTTTAACTTTGTTTTTTAGTGGGGAAAAACCTAAAGTTTTGTGATGGAGTAGAAAATAAAATATAATTAATTTTTTACATCTACTAAAGTCTATCATATTTTTTGGAAAGTGATAAAAAACCTAAAAATTTGCAATGGTGAAGAAAATTATCTAATATTTTTAGATGCAATATACCATAAATCAACGTGAATACGTTAAATATAACCAATATTCAGCTTGATTATTTAATTTTAATTGTTAGGCATATGTATATATTATGGGTCATTCATTTGTAGTCTCTTAACTTAGATTTTTAGAGGTTAAGAAAACAAATTTTGGTGACGGAGAAGAAGAAAAATATAGATATTGTTTACATATATTATGCGGCTTACTGACGAAGAAATATGAAGTTTGGTGATGGAGAGGAAACATATTGAATATATTTACATATAATTAACCATAATTCAATGTGAAAATGGTAAATATAAATAAATTATAGCTTGATTATTTATTACCTATTTTATAAAAAATATATGTCATGGATTATATAGTCTTTTAACTTTGTTTTTTAGTGGGGAAAAACCTAAAATTTTGTGATGGACTAGAAAAATAATAAATAATAAATTTTTTAAATCTACTATAGTCTGTCATATTTTTTGGATAGTGATATAAAAACCTCAAACTTTGCGATGGTGAAGAAAAACATCTAATATTTTTAGATGTAATATACCATAAGTCAATGTGAATACGATGAATAGAAACAATATTGAGCTTGATTATTTCATTTTAATTGCTATGCTTATGTACAAATTATGGTTCATTCATTTCTAGTCTCTTAACTTAGTTTGTTAGAGGTTAAGAAACCAAAATTTTGGTGACGGAGAAGAAGAAAACTATAGAAATTGTTTACATTTATTATGTTATATAGTTTTTATTAACATTGTGGCTTACTGACGAATAAAGATGAAATTTGGTGATGGAGAAGAAACATATTGAATATATTTACATATAATTAAGCATAATTCAATGTGAAAATGGTAAATATAAATAAATTCTTGCTTGATTATTTATTACCTATTTTATAAAAAATATATGTCATGGATTATAGTCTTTTAACTTTGTTTTTTAGTGGGGAAAAACCTAAAATTTTGTGATGGAGTAGAAAATAAAATTTAATTAATTTTTTAGATCTACTATAGTCTATCATATTTTTTGGATAGTGATAAAAAACCTATAACTTTGCAATGGTGAAGAAGATTATCTAATATTTTTAGATGCAATATACCATAAATCAACGGGAATACGTTAAATATAAACAATATTGAGCTTCGTTATTAACTTTCAATTGTTATACATATGTATGTATTATGGGTCATTCATTTGTAGTCTCTTAACTTAGTTTCTTAGAGGTTAAGAAACCAAAATTTTGGGGACGAAGAAGAAGAAAAATATAGAAATTGTTTACATTTCTTATGTTATATAGTCTTTTTAACACTTTGGCTTACTGACAAAGAAAGATGAAATTTGGTGATGGAGAAGAAACATATTGAATATATTTACATATAATTAACCATAATTCAATGTGAAAATGGTAAATATAAATAAATTCTTGCTTGATTATTTATTACCTATTTTATAAAAAATATATGTCATGGATTATAGTCTTTTAACTTTGTTTTTTAGTGGGGAAAAACCTAAAATTTTGTGATGGAGTAGAAAATAAAATTTAATTAATTTTTTAGATCTACTATATAGTCTATCATATTTTTTGGATAGTGATAAAAAAACCTAAAACTTTGCAATGGTGAAGAAAATTATCTAATATTTTTAGATGCAATATACCATAAATCAACGTGAATACGATAAATATGAACAATATTGAGCTTGATTATTAAATTTCAATTGTTATGCATATGTATGTATTATGGTTCATTCGTTTGTAGTCTCTTAACTTAGTTTGTTAGAGGTTAAGAAACCAAAATTTTGGTGACAGGGAAGAAGAAAAATATAGAAATTGTTTACATCTATTATGTTTTGTAGTCTTTTAACTCTTTGGCTTACTGACGAAGAAAGATGATATTTGGTGATGGAGAAGAAACATATTGAATATGTTTACATATAATTAACCATAATTCAATGTAGAAATGGTAAATATAAATAAATTCTAGCTTGATTATTTATTACCTATTTTATAAAAAAGATATGTCATGGATTATAGTCTTTTAACTTTGTCTTTTAGTGGGGAAAAACCTAAAATTTTGTGATGGAGTAGAAAATAAAATTTAATTAATTTTTTAGATCTACTATAGTCTATCATATTTTTTGGATAGTGATAAAAAAACCTAAAACTTTGCAATGGTGAAGAAAATTATCTAAAATTTTTAATGCAATATACCATAAATCAACGTGAATACGTTAAATATGAACAATATTGAGCTTGATGATTAAATTTCAATTGTTATGCATATGTATGTATTATGGGTCATTCATTTGTAGTCTCTTAACTTAGTTTCTTAGAGGTTAAGAAACCAAAATTTTGGGGACGAAGAAGAAGAAAAATATAGAAATTGTTTACATTTATTATGTTATATAGTCTTTTTAACAATTTGGCTTACTGACAAAGAAAGATGAAATTTGGTGATGGAGAAGAAACCTATTGAATATATTTACATATAATTAACCATAATTCAATGTGAAAATGGTAAATATAAATAAATTCTTGCTTGATTAAATATTACCTAATTTATAAAAAATATATGTCATGGATTATAGTCTTTTAACTTTGTTTTTTAGTGGTGAAAAACTTAAAATTTTGTGATGCAGTAGAAAAATAAAAAATAATAAATTTTTTAAATCTACTATAGTCTGTCATGTTTTTTGCATAGTGATATAAAAACCTAAAACTTTGCGATGGTGAAGAAAAATATCTAATATTTTTAGATGTAATATACCATAAGTCAATGTGAATACGATGAATAGAAACAATATTGAGCTTCATTATTTCATTTTAATTGCTATGCTTATGTACAAATTATGGTTCATTCATTTGTAGTCTCTTAACTTAGTTTGTTAGAGGTTAAGAAACCAAAATTTTGGTGACGGAGAAGAAGAAAAATATAGAAATTGTTTACATCTATTATGTTTTATAGTCTTTTAACTCTTTGGCTTACTGACGAAGAAAGATGAAATTTGGTGATGGAGAAGAAACATATTGAATATATTTACATATAATTAACCATAATTCAATGTGAAAATGGTAAATATAAATAAATTCTTGCTTGATTAAATATTACCTATTTTATAAAAAATATATCTCATGGATTATAGTCTTTTAACTTTGTTTTTTAGTGGTGAAAAACTTAAAATTTTGTGATGTAGTAGAAAAATAAAAAATAATAAATTTTTTAAATCTACTATAGTCTGTCATGTTTTTTGCATAGTGATATAAAAACCTAAAACTTTGCGATGGTGAAGAAAAATATCTAATATTTTTAGATGTAATATACCATAAGTCAATATGAATATGATGAATAGAAACAATATTGAGCTTGATTTTTTCATTTTAATTGTTATGCATATGTATGTATTATGGGTGATTCATTTGTAGTCTCTTAACTTAGATTCTTGGAGGTTAAGAAACCAAAATTTTGGTGACAGAGAAGAAGAAAAATATAGAAATTGTTTACATGTATTATGTTATATAGTCTTTTTAACTCTTTGGCTTACTGACAAAGAAAGATGACATTTGGTGATGGAGAAGAAACATATTGAATATATTTACATATAATTAACCATAATTCAATGTGAAAATGGTAAATATAAATAAGTTCTAGCTTGATTATTTATTACCTATTTTATAAAAAATATATGTCATGGATTATAGTCTTTTAACTTTGTTTTTTAGTGGGAAAAACCTAAAATTTTGTGATGGAGTAGAAAAATAAAAAATAATTTTTTTTAAATCTACTATAGTCTGTCATGTTTTTTGCATAGTGATATAAAAACCTAAAACTTTGCGATGGTGAAGAAAAATATCTAATATTTTTAGATGTAATATACCATAAGTCAATGTGAATACGATGAATAGAAACAATATTGAGCTTGATTATTTCATTTTAATTGCTATGCTTATGTACAAATTATGGTTCATTCATTTGTAGTCTCTTAACTTAGTTTGTTAGAGGTTAAGAAACCAAAATTTTGGTGACGGAGAAGAAGAAAAATATAGAAATTGTTTACATCTATTATGTTTTATAGTCTTTTAACTCTTTGGCTTACTGACGAAGAAAGATGAAATTTGGTGATGGAGAAGAAACATATTGAATATATTTACATATAATTAACCATAATTCAATGTGAAAATGGTAAATATAAATAAATTCTTGCTTGATTAAATATTACCTATTTTATAAAAAATATATCTCATGGATTATAGTCTTTTAACTTTGTTTTTTAGTGGTGAAAAACTTAAAATTTTGTGATGCAGTAGAAAAATAAAAAATAATAAATTTTTTAAATCTACTATAGTCTGTCATGTTTTTTGCATAGTGATATAAAAACCTAAAACTTTGCGATGGTGAAGAAAAATATCTAATATTTTTAGATGTAATATACCATAAGTCAATATGAATATGATGAATAGAAACAATATTGAGCTTGATTTTTTCATTTTAATTGTTATGCATATGTATGTATTATGGGTGATTCATTTGTAGTCTCTTAACTTAGATTCTTGGAGGTTAAGAAACCAAAATTTTGGTGACAGAGAAGAAGAAAAATATAGAAATTGTTTACATGTATTATGTTATATAGTCTTTTTAACTCTTTGGCTTACTGACAAAGAAAGATGACATTTGGTGATGGAGAAGAAACATATTGAATATATTTACATATAATTAACCATAATTCAATGTGAAAATGGTAAATATAAATAAGTTCTAGCTTGATTATTTATTACCTATTTTATAAAAAATATATGTCATGGATTATAGTCTTTTAACTTTGTTTTTTAGTGGGAAAAACCTAAAATTTTGTGATGGAGTAGAAAAATAAAAAATAATTTTTTTTAAATCTACTATAGTCTGTCATGTTTTTTGCATAGTGATATAAAAACCTAAAACTTTGCGATGGTGAAGAAAAATATCTAATATTTTTAGATGTAATATACCATAAGTCAATGTGAATACGATGAATAGAAACAATATTGAGCTTGATTATTTCATTTTAATTGCTATGCTTATGTACAAATTATGGTTCATTCATTTGTAGTCTCTTAACTTAGTTTGTTAGAGGTTAAGAAACCAAAATTTTGGTGACGGAGAAGAAGAAAAATATAGAAATTGTTTACATCAATTATGTTTTATAGTCTTTTAACTCTTTGGCTTACTGACGAAGAAAGATGAAATTTGGTGATGGAGAAGAAACATATTGAATATATTTACATCTAATTAACCATAATTCAATGTGAAAATGTTAAATATAAATAAATTCTAGCTTGATTATTTATTACCTATTTTATAAAAAATATATGTCATGGATTATAGTCTTGTAACTTTGTTTTTTAGTGGGAAAAAACCTAAAATTTTTTGATGGAGTAGAAAATAAAATATAATTAATTTTTAACATCTACTATAGTCTATCATATTTTTTGGATAGTGATATAAAAACCTAAAACTTTGCAATGCTGAAGAAAAATATCTAATATTTTTAGATGCAATATACCATAAATCAACGTGAATACGTTAAATATAAACAATATTGAGCTTGATTATTTAATTTTAATTGTTATGCATATGTATGTATTATGGGTCATTCATTTGTAGTCTCTTAACTTAGTTTCTTAGAGGTTAAGAAACCAAATTTTTGGTGGCGGAGAAGAAGTAAAATATAGAAATTGTTCACATCTATTGTGTTATATAGTCTTTTTAACTCTGTGGCTTACTGACGAAGAAAGATGAAATTTGGTGATGGAGAAGAAACATATTGAATATATTTACATATAATTAACCATAATTCAATGTGAAAATGGTAAATATAAATAAATTCTAGCTTGATTATTTATTACCTATTTTATAAAAAATATATGTCATGGATTATAGTCTTTTAACTTTGTTTTTTAGTGGTGAAAAACCTAAAATTTTGTGATGCAGTAGAAAAATAAAAAATAATAAATTTTTTTTAAAATCTACTTTAGTCTGTCATGTTTTTTGCATAGTGATATAAAAACCTAAAACTTTGCGATGGTCAAGAAAAATATCTAATATTTTTAGATGTAATATACCATAAGTTAATGTGAATACGATGAATATAAACAATATTGAGCTTGATTATTTCATTTTAATTGTTATGCATATGAATGTATTATTGGTGATTCATTTGTAGTCTCTTAACTTAGTTTCTTGGAGGTTAAGAAACCAAAATTTTGGTGGCGGAGAAGAAGTAAAATATAGAAATTGTTCACATCTATTGTGTTATATAGTCTTTTTAACTCTGTGGCTTACTGACGAAGAAAGATGAAATTTGGTGATGGAGAAGAAACATATTGAATATATTTACATATAATTAACCATAATTCAATGTGAAAATGGTAAATATAAATAAATTATAGCTTGATTATTTATTACCTATTTTATAAAAAATATATGTCATGGATTATATAGTCTTTTAACTTTGTTTTTTAGTGGGGAAAAACCTAAAATTTTGTGATGGACTAGAAAAATAATAAATAATAAATTTTTTAAATCTACTATAGTCTGTCATATTTTTTGGATAGTGATATGAAAACCTCAAACTTTGCGATGGTGAAGAAAAACATCTAATATTTTTAGATGTAATATACCATAAGTCAATGTGAATACGATGAATAGAAACAATATTGAGCTTGATTATTTCATTTTAATTGCTATGCTTATGTACAAATTATGGTTCATTCATTTCTAGTCTCTTAACTTAGTTTGTTAGAGGTTAAGAAACCAAAATTTTGGTGACGGAGAAGAAGAAAACTATAGAAATTGTTTACATTTATTATGTTATATAGTTTTTATTAACATTGTGGCTTACTGACGAATAAAGATGAAATTTGGTGATGGAGAAGAAACATATTGAATATATTTACATATAATTAAGCATAATTCAATGTGAAAATGGTAAATATAAATAAATTCTTGCTTGATTATTTATTACCTATTTTATAAAAAATATATGTCATGGATTATAGTCTTTTAACTTTGTTTTTTAGTGGGGAAAAACCTAAAATTTTGTGATGGAGTAGAAAATAAAATTTAATTAATTTTTTAGATCTACTATAGTCTATCATATTTTTTGGATAGTGATAAAAAACCTATAACTTTGCAATGGTGAAGAAGATTATCTAATATTTTTAGATGCAATATACCATAAATCAACGGGAATACGTTAAATATAAACAATATTGAGCTTCGTTATTAACTTTCAATTGTTATACATATGTATGTATTATGGGTCATTCATTTGTAGTCTCTTAACTTAGTTTCTTAGAGGTTAAGAAACCAAAATTTTGGGGACGAAGAAGAAGAAAAATATAGAAATTGTTTACATTTCTTATGTTATATAGTCTTTTTAACACTTTGGCTTACTGACAAAGAAAGATGAAATTTGGTGATGGAGAAGAAACATATTGAATATATTTACATATAATTAACCATAATTCAATGTGAAAATGGTAAATATAAATAAATTCTTGCTTGATTATTTATTACCTATTTTATAAAAAATATATGTCATGGATTATAGTCTTTTAACTTTGTTTTTTAGTGGGGAAAAACCTAAAATTTTGTGATGGAGTAGAAAATAAAATTTAATTAATTTTTTAGATCTACTATATAGTCTATCATATTTTTTGGATAGTGATAAAAAAACCTAAAACTTTGCAATGGTGAAGAAAATTATCTAATATTTTTAGATGCAATATACCATAAATCAACGTGAATACGATAAATATGAACAATATTGAGCTTGATTATTAAATTTCAATTGTTATGCATATGTATGTATTATGGTTCATTCGTTTGTAGTCTCTTAACTTAGTTTGTTAGAGGTTAAGAAACCAAAATTTTGGTGACAGGGAAGAAGAAAAATATAGAAATTGTTTACATCTATTATGTTTTGTAGTCTTTTAACTCTTTGGCTTACTGACGAAGAAAGATGATATTTGGTGATGGAGAAGAAACATATTGAATATGTTTACATATAATTAACCATAATTCAATGTAGAAATGGTAAATATAAATAAATTCTAGCTTGATTATTTATTACCTATTTTATAAAAAAGATATGTCATGGATTATAGTCTTTTAACTTTGTCTTTTAGTGGGGAAAAACCTAAAATTTTGTGATGGAGTAGAAAATAAAATTTAATTAATTTTTTAGATCTACTATAGTCTATCATATTTTTTGGATAGTGATAAAAAAACCTAAAACTTTGCAATGGTGAAGAAAATTATCTAAAATTTTTAATGCAATATACCATAAATCAACGTGAATACGTTAAATATGAACAATATTGAGCTTGATGATTAAATTTCAATTGTTATGCATATGTATGTATTATGGGTCATTCATTTGTAGTCTCTTAACTTAGTTTCTTAGAGGTTAAGAAACCAAAATTTTGGGGACGAAGAAGAAGAAAAATATAGAAATTGTTTACATTTATTATGTTATATAGTCTTTTTAACAATTTGGCTTACTGACAAAGAAAGATGAAATTTGGTGATGGAGAAGAAACCTATTGAATATATTTACATATAATTAACCATAATTCAATGTGAAAATGGTAAATATAAATAAATTCTTGCTTGATTAAATATTACCTAATTTATAAAAAATATATGTCATGGATTATAGTCTTTTAACTTTGTTTTTTAGTGGTGAAAAACTTAAAATTTTGTGATGCAGTAGAAAAATAAAAAATAATAAATTTTTTAAATCTACTATAGTCTGTCATGTTTTTTGCATAGTGATATAAAAACCTAAAACTTTGCGATGGTGAAGAAAAATATCTAATATTTTTAGATGTAATATACCATAAGTCAATGTGAATACGATGAATAGAAACAATATTGAGCTTGATTATTTCATTTTAATTGCTATGCTTATGTACAAATTATGGTTCATTCATTTGTAGTCTCTTAACTTAGTTTGTTAGAGGTTAAGAAACCAAAATTTTGGTGACGGAGAAGAAGAAAAATATAGAAATTGTTTACATCTATTATGTTTTATAGTCTTTTAACTCTTTGGCTTACTGACGAAGAAAGATGAAATTTGGTGATGGAGAAGAAACATATTGAATATATTTACATATAATTAACCATAATTCAATGTGAAAATGGTAAATATAAATAAATTCTTGCTTGATTAAATATTACCTATTTTATAAAAAATATATCTCATGGATTATAGTCTTTTAACTTTGTTTTTTAGTGGTGAAAAACTTAAAATTTTGTGATGTAGTAGAAAAATAAAAAATAATAAATTTTTTAAATCTACTATAGTCTGTCATGTTTTTTGCATAGTGATATAAAAACCTAAAACTTTGCGATGGTGAAGAAAAATATCTAATATTTTTAGATGTAATATACCATAAGTCAATATGAATATGATGAATAGAAACAATATTGAGCTTGATTTTTTCATTTTAATTGTTATGCATATGTATGTATTATGGGTGATTCATTTGTAGTCTCTTAACTTAGATTCTTGGAGGTTAAGAAACCAAAATTTTGGTGACAGAGAAGAAGAAAAATATAGAAATTGTTTACATGTATTATGTTATATAGTCTTTTTAACTCTTTGGCTTACTGACAAAGAAAGATGACATTTGGTGATGGAGAAGAAACATATTGAATATATTTACATATAATTAACCATAATTCAATGTGAAAATGGTAAATATAAATAAGTTCTAGCTTGATTATTTATTACCTATTTTATAAAAAATATATGTCATGGATTATAGTCTTTTAACTTTGTTTTTTAGTGGGAAAAACCTAAAATTTTGTGATGGAGTAGAAAAATAAAAAATAATTTTT
The DNA here is from genome assembly GCA_963859935.3 of Lathyrus sativus. NCBI lineage: Eukaryota > Viridiplantae > Streptophyta > Magnoliopsida > Fabales > Fabaceae > Lathyrus > Lathyrus sativus. The sequence goes on along the minus strand of CAWUDS030000524.1, from coordinate 213 downwards.
TTTAAATCTACTATAGTCTGTCATGTTTTTTGCATAGTGATATAAAAACCTAAAACTTTGCGATGGTGAAGAAAAATATCTAATATTTTTAGATGTAATATACCATAAGTCAATGTGAATACGATGAATAGAAACAATATTGAGCTTGATTATTTCATTTTAATTGCTATGCTTATGTACAAATTATGGTTCATTCATTTGTAGTCTCTTAAC
>CAWUDS030000523.1:0-24360 GCA_963859935.3 Lathyrus sativus | reverse complement strand
ATAATAGACTATAGCAGATGTAAAAAATTAAATATATTGTATTTTTCTACTCCATCAAAAAATTTTACGTTTTTCCCCGCTAAAAAACAAAGTTAAAAGACTATAATCCATGGCATATATATTTTATAAAGTTGATATTAATTAAATTGAATAATGAAGCTCTAATTTGTTTATATTTACCTTTTTCACATTGAATTAAGGTAAATTAGATGTAAATATATTTAATAAGTTTCTTCTCCATCACGAAATTTTATGTTTCTTCGTCAGTAAGCCACAGAGTTAAAAGACTATAAATGAATGACAAATAGATTATATCTAAATGGGTAATCAGTAAAAGTAGATATTCATTCTCAATGTTAATTGTATTCACCATAATCACATTGTATTATGGTATAATAGATGTAAACAATTTGTATATTTTTCTTCTTGTCCATCACCAAAAATTTGGTTTCTTCACCTCTAAGAAACTAAGTTAAGAGACTGCAAATAAATGGTCTATAATTTATACGTATGCATAACAATTAAAATAAAATAACCAAGCTCAATATTGTTTATATTCGTCATATTCACATTGACTTATTGTATATTACACCTAAAAATATTCAATATTTTTTTTCACCATCCAAAGTTTTAGGTTTTTTTATCGCTAAGCAAAAAACAGAATAGACAATAGCAGATGTGAAAAATTAATTATATTTTATTTTTCTAATCCATCAAATTTTTTTAGGTTTTTCCAAGCTAAAAAACAAAGTTAAAAGACTACAATCCATGAAATATATATTTTATAAAAATTGATATTAATTAAATTAAATAATCAAGCTCTAATTTGTTTATATTTACCTTTTTCACATTGAACTAAGGTAAATTAGATGTAAATATATTCAATAAGTTTCTTCTCCATCACGAAATTTCATGTTTCTTAGTTAGTAAGCCACAGAGTTAATGGACTATAAATGAATGACAAATATATTATATCTAAATGGGTAATCACTAAAACTAGATACTCAATCTCAATGTTAATTGTATTCACCATAATCAAATTGTATTAGGGTATAATAGATGTAAACAATTTCTATATTTTTCTTCTTCTCCATCAACAAAATATTGGTTTCTTCACCTATAAGAAACTAAGTTAAGAGACTACAAAAGAATGGTTCATAATTTATACGTTTGCATAACAATTAAAATAAAATAACCAATTTCAATATTGTTCATATTCATCGCATTCACATTGACTTATTGTATATTACACCAAAAAATATTCAATATATTTTTCACCATCTAAAGTTTAAGGTTTTTTTATCGCTAAGCAAAAAACAGAATAGACTATAGTAGATGTAAAAAATTAATTATATTTTATTTTTCTAATCCATCAAATTTTTTTAGGTTTTTCCAAGCTAAAAAACAAAGTTAAAAGACTACAATCCATGAAATATATATTTTATAAAAATTGATATTAATTAAATTAAATAATCAAGCTCTAATTTGTTTATATTTACCTTTTTCACATTGAACTAAGGTAAATTAGATGTAAATATATTTAATAAGTTTCTTCTCCATCACGAAATTTTATGTTTCTTCGTCAGTAAGCCACAGAGTTAAAAGACTATAAATGAATGACAAATAGATTATATCTAAATGGGTAATCAGTAAAAGTAGATATTCAATGTTAAATGTATTCACCACAATCATATTGTATTATGGTATAATAGATGTAAAAAATTTCTATGTTTTTCTTCTTCTCCATCACCAAACTTTTGGTTTCTTCACCTATAAGAAACTAAGTTAAGAGACTACAAATGAATGGTCCATAATTTATAGGTATGCATAACAAAAAAAAATAAAATAACCAAGCTCAATATTATTCATATTCATCGTATTCACATTGATTTATTGTATATTACACCAAAAAACATACAATATTTGTTTTCACCATCTCAAAGTTTTAGGTTTTTTTATCGCTAAGAAAAAAACATAATAGACTATAGCAGATGTAAAAAATTAAATATATTGTATTTTTCTACTCCATCAAAAAATTTTACGTTTTTCCCCGCTAAAAAACAAAGTTAAAAGACTATAATCCATGGCATATATATTTTATAAAGTTGATATTAATTAAATTGAATAATGAAGCTCTAATTTGTTTATATTTACCTTTTTCACATTGAATTAAGGTAAATTAGATGTAAATATATTTAATAAGTTTCTTCTCCATCACGAAATTTTATGTTTCTTCGTCAGTAAGCCACAGAGTTAAAAGACTATAAATGAATGACAAATAGATTATATCTAAATGGGTAATCAGTAAAAGTAGATATTCATTCTCAATGTTAATTGTATTCACCATAATCACATTGTATTATGGTATAATAGATGTAAACAATTTGTATATTTTTCTTCTTGTCCATCACCAAAAATTTGGTTTCTTCACCTCTAAGAAACTAAGTTAAGAGACTGCAAATAAATGGTCTATAATTTATACGTATGCATAACAATTAAAATAAAATAACCAAGCTCAATATTGTTTATATTCGTCATATTCACATTGACTTATTGTATATTACACCTAAAAATATTCAATATTTTTTTTCACCATCCAAAGTTTTAGGTTTTTTTATCGCTAAGCAAAAAACAGAATAGACAATAGCAGATGTGAAAAATTAATTATATTTTATTTTTCTAATCCATCAAATTTTTTTAGGTTTTTCCAAGCTAAAAAACAAAGTTAAAAGACTACAATCCATGAAATATATATTTTATAAAAATTGATATTAATTAAATTAAATAATCAAGCTCTAATTTGTTTATATTTACCTTTTTCACATTGAACTAAGGTAAATTAGATGTAAATATATTCAATAAGTTTCTTCTCCATCACGAAATTTCATGTTTCTTAGTTAGTAAGCCACAGAGTTAATGGACTATAAATGAATGACAAATATATTATATCTAAATGGGTAATCACTAAAACTAGATACTCAATCTCAATGTTAATTGTATTCACCATAATCAAATTGTATTAGGGTATAATAGATGTAAACAATTTCTATATTTTTCTTCTTCTCCATCAACAAAATATTGGTTTCTTCACCTATAAGAAACTAAGTTAAGAGACTACAAAAGAATGGTTCATAATTTATACGTTTGCATAACAATTAAAATAAAATAACCAATTTCAATATTGTTCATATTCATCGCATTCACATTGACTTATTGTATATTACACCAAAAAATATTCAATATATTTTTCACCATCTAAAGTTTAAGGTTTTTTTATCGCTAAGCAAAAAACAGAATAGACTATAGTAGATGTAAAAAATTAATTATATTTTATTTTTCTAATCCATCAAATTTTTTTAGGTTTTTCCAAGCTAAAAAACAAAGTTAAAAGACTACAATCCATGAAATATATATTTTATAAAAATTGATATTAATTAAATTAAATAATCAAGCTCTAATTTGTTTATATTTACCTTTTTCACATTGAACTAAGGTAAATTAGATGTAAATATATTTAATAAGTTTCTTCTCCATCACGAAATTTTATGTTTCTTCGTCAGTAAGCCACAGAGTTAAAAGACTATAAATGAATGACAAATAGATTATATCTAAATGGGTAATCAGTAAAAGTAGATATTCAATGTTAAATGTATTCACCACAATCATATTGTATTATGGTATAATAGATGTAAAAAATTTCTATGTTTTTCTTCTTCTCCATCACCAAACTTTTGGTTTCTTCACCTATAAGAAACTAAGTTAAGAGACTACAAATGAATGGTCCATAATTTATAGGTATGCATAACAAAAAAAATAAAATAACCAAGCTCAATATTATTCATATTCATCGTATTCACATTGATTTATTGTATATTACACCAAAAAACATACAATATTTGTTTTCACCATCTCAAAGTTTTAGGTTTTTTTATCGCTAAGAAAAAAACATAATAGACTATAGCAGATGTAAAAAATTAAATATATTGTATTTTTCTACTCCATCAAAAAATTTTACGTTTTTCCCCGCTAAAAAACAAAGTTAAAAGACTATAATCCATGGCATATATATTTTATAAAGTTGATATTAATTAAATTGAATAATGAAGCTCTAATTTGTTTATATTTACCTTTTTCACATTGAATTAAGGTAAATTAGATGTAAATATATTTAATAAGTTTCTTCTCCATCACGAAATTTTATGTTTCTTCGTCAGTAAGCCACAGAGTTAAAAGACTATAAATGAATGACAAATAGATTATATCTAAATGGGTAATCAGTAAAAGTAGATATTCATTCTCAATGTTAATTGTATTCACCATAATCACATTGTATTATGGTATAATAGATGTAAACAATTTGTATATTTTTCTTCTTGTCCATCACCAAAAATTTGGTTTCTTCACCTCTAAGAAACTAAGTTAAGAGACTGCAAATAAATGGTCTATAATTTATACGTATGCATAACAATTAAAATAAAATAACCAAGCTCAATATTGTTTATATTCGTCATATTCACATTGACTTATTGTATATTACACCTAAAAATATTCAATATTTTTTTTCACCATCCAAAGTTTTAGGTTTTTTTATCGCTAAGCAAAAAACAGAATAGACAATAGCAGATGTGAAAAATTAATTATATTTTATTTTTCTAATCCATCAAATTTTTTTAGGTTTTTCCAAGCTAAAAAACAAAGTTAAAAGACTACAATCCATGAAATATATATTTTATAAAAATTGATATTAATTAAATTAAATAATCAAGCTCTAATTTGTTTATATTTACCTTTTTCACATTGAACTAAGGTAAATTAGATGTAAATATATTCAATAAGTTTCTTCTCCATCACGAAATTTCATGTTTCTTAGTTAGTAAGCCACAGAGTTAATGGACTATAAATGAATGACAAATATATTATATCTAAATGGGTAATCACTAAAACTAGATACTCAATCTCAATGTTAATTGTATTCACCATAATCAAATTGTATTAGGGTATAATAGATGTAAACAATTTCTATATTTTTCTTCTTCTCCATCAACAAAATATTGGTTTCTTCACCTATAAGAAACTAAGTTAAGAGACTACAAAAGAATGGTTCATAATTTATACGTTTGCATAACAATTAAAATAAAATAACCAATTTCAATATTGTTCATATTCATCGCATTCACATTGACTTATTGTATATTACACCAAAAAATATTCAATATATTTTTCACCATCTAAAGTTTAAGGTTTTTTTATCGCTAAGCAAAAAACAGAATAGACTATAGTAGATGTAAAAAATTAATTATATTTTATTTTTCTACTCCATCAAATTTTTTTAGGTTTTTCCCAGCTAAAAAACAAAGTTAAAAGACTATAATCCATGACATATATATTTTATGAAATTGATATTAATTAAATTAAATAATCAAGCTCTAATTTGTTTCTATTTACCTTTTTCACATTAAATTAAGGTAAATTAGATTTAAATATATTCAATAAGTTTCTTCTCCGCCACGAAATTTCATGTTTCTTCATCAGTAAGCCACAGAGTTAAAAGACTATAAATGAATGACAAATAGATTATATCTACATGGGTAATAACTAAAATTAAATATTCAATGTTAAATGTATTCACCACAATCATATTGTATTATGGTATAATAGATGTAAAAAATTTCTATGTTTTTCTTCTTCTCCATCACCAAACTTTTGGTTTCTTCACCTATAAGAAACTAAGTTAAGAGACTACAAATGAATGGTCCATAATTTATAGGTATGCATAACAAAAAAAATAAAATAACCAAGCTCAATATTATTCATATTCATCGTATTCACATTGATTTATTGTATATTACACCAAAAAACATACAATATTTGTTTTCACCATCTCAAAGTTTTAGGTTTTTTTATCGCTAAGAAAAAAACATAATAGACTATAGCAGATGTAAAAAATTAAATATATTGTATTTTTCTACTCCATCAAAAAATTTTACGTTTTTCCCCGCTAAAAAACAAAGTTAAAAGACTATAATCCATGGCATATATATTTTATAAAGTTGATATTAATTAAATTGAATAATGAAGCTCTAATTTGTTTATATTTACCTTTTTCACATTGAATTAAGGTAAATTAGATGTAAATATATTTAATAAGTTTCTTCTCCATCACGAAATTTTATGTTTCTTCGTCAGTAAGCCACAGAGTTAAAAGACTATAAATGAATGACAAATAGATTATATCTAAATGGGTAATCAGTAAAAGTAGATATTCATTCTCAATGTTAATTGTATTCACCATAATCACATTGTATTATGGTATAATAGATGTAAACAATTTGTATATTTTTCTTCTTGTCCATCACCAAAAATTTGGTTTCTTCACCTCTAAGAAACTAAGTTAAGAGACTGCAAATAAATGGTCTATAATTTATACGTATGCATAACAATTAAAATAAAATAACCAAGCTCAATATTGTTTATATTCGTCATATTCACATTGACTTATTGTATATTACACCTAAAAATATTCAATATTTTTTTTCACCATCCAAAGTTTTAGGTTTTTTTATCGCTAAGCAAAAAACAGAATAGACAATAGCAGATGTGAAAAATTAATTATATTTTATTTTTCTAATCCATCAAATTTTTTTAGGTTTTTCCAAGCTAAAAAACAAAGTTAAAAGACTACAATCCATGAAATATATATTTTATAAAAATTGATATTAATTAAATTAAATAATCAAGCTCTAATTTGTTTATATTTACCTTTTTCACATTGAACTAAGGTAAATTAGATGTAAATATATTCAATAAGTTTCTTCTCCATCACGAAATTTCATGTTTCATAGTTAGTAAGCCACAGAGTTAATGGACTATAAATGAATGACAAATATATTATATCTAAATGGGTAATCACTAAAACTAGATACTCAATCTCAATGTTAATTGTATTCACCATAATCAAATTGTATTAGGGTATAATAGATGTAAACAATTTCTATATTTTTCTTCTTCTCCATCAACAAAATATTGGTTTCTTCACCTATAAGAAACTAAGTTAAGAGACTACAAAAGAATGGTTCATAATTTATACGTTTGCATAACAATTAAAATAAAATAACCAATTTCAATATTGTTCATATTCATCGCATTCACATTGACTTATTGTATATTACACCAAAAAATATTCAATATATTTTTCACCATCTAAAGTTTAAGGTTTTTTTATCGCTAAGCAAAAAACAGAATAGACTATAGTAGATGTAAAAAATTAATTATATTTTATTTTTCTACTCCATCAAATTTTTTTAGGTTTTTCCCAGCTAAAAAACAAAGTTAAAAGACTATAATCCATGACATATATATTTTATGAAATTGATATTAATTAAATTAAATAATCAAGCTCTAATTTGTTTCTATTTACCTTTTTCACATTAAATTAAGGTAAATTAGATTTAAATATATTCAATAAGTTTCTTCTCCGCCACGAAATTTCATGTTTCTTCATCAGTAAGCCACAGAGTTAAAAGACTATAAATGAATGACAAATAGATTATATCTACATGGGTAATAACTAAAATTAAATATTCAATGTTAAATGTATTCACCACAATCATATTGTATTATGGTATAATAGATGTAAAAAATTTCTATGTTTTTCTTCTTCTCCATCACCAAACTTTTGGTTTCTTCACCTATAAGAAACTAAGTTAAGAGACTACAAATGAATGGTCCATAATTTATAGGTATGCATAACAAAAAAAATAAAATAACCAAGCTCAATATTATTCATATTCATCGTATTCACATTGATTTATTGTATATTACACCAAAAAACATACAATATTTGTTTTCACCATCTCAAAGTTTTAGGTTTTTTTATCGCTAAGAAAAAAACATAATAGACTATAGCAGATGTAAAAAATTAAATATATTCTATTTTTCTACTCCATCAAAAAATTTTACGTTTTTCCCCGCTAAAAAACAAAGTTAAAAGACTATAATCCATGGCATATATATTTTATAAAGTTGATATTAATTAAATTGAATAATGAAGCTCTAATTTGTTTATATTTACCTTTTTCACATTCAATTAAGGTAAATTAGATGTAAATATATTTAATAAGTTTCTTCTCCATCACGAAATTTTATGTTTCTTCGTCAGTAAGCCACAGAGTTAAAAGACTATAAATGAATGACAAATAGATTATATCTAAATGGGTAATCAGTAAAAGTAGATATTCATTCTCAATGTTAATTGTATTCACCATAATCACATTGTATTATGGTATAATAGATGTAAACAATTTGTATATTTTTCTTCTTGTCCATCACCAAAAATTTGGTTTCTTCACCTCTAAGAAACTAAGTTAAGAGACTGCAAATAAATGGTCTATAATTTATACGTATGCATAACAATTAAAATAAACTAACCAAGCTCAATATTGTTTATATTCGTCATATTCACATTGACTTATTGTATATTACACCTAAAAATATTCAATATTTTTTTTCACCATCCAAAGTTTTAGGTTTTTTTATCGCTAAGCAAAAAACAGAATAGACAATAGCAGATGTGAAAAATTAATTATATTTTATTTTTCTAATCCATCAAATTTTTTTAGGTTTTTCCAAGCTAAAAAACAAAGTTAAAAGACTACAATCCATGAAATATATATTTTATAAAAATTGATATTAATTAAATTAAATAATCAAGCTCTAATTTGTTTATATTTACCTTTTTCACATTGAACTAAGGTAAATTAGATGTAAATATATTCAATAAGTTTCTTCTCCATCACGAAATTTCATGTTTCTTAGTTAGTAAGCCACAGAGTTAATGGACTATAAATGAATGACAAATATATTATATCTAAATGGGTAATCACTAAAACTAGATACTCAATCTCAATGTTAATTGTATTCACCATAATCAAATTGTATTAGGGTATAATAGATGTAAACAATTTCTATATTTTTCTTCTTCTCCATCAACAAAATATTGGTTTCTTCACCTATAAGAAACTAAGTTAAGAGACTACAAAAGAATGGTTCATAATTTATACGTTTGCATAACAATTAAAATAAAATAACCAATTTCAATATTGTTCATATTCATCGCATTCACATTGACTTATTGTATATTACACCAAAAAATATTCAATATATTTTTCACCATCTAAAGTTTAAGGTTTTTTTATCGCTAAGCAAAAAACAGAATAGACTATAGTAGATGTAAAAAATTAATTATATTTTATTTTTCTACTCCATCAAATTTTTTTAGGTTTTTCCCAGCTAAAAAACAAAGTTAAAAGACTATAATCCATGACATATATATTTTATGAAATTGATATTAATTAAATTAAATAATCAAGCTCTAATTTGTTTCTATTTACCTTTTTCACATTAAATTAAGGTAAATTAGATTTAAATATATTCAATAAGTTTCTTCTCCGCCACGAAATTTCATGTTTCTTCATCAGTAAGCCACAGAGTTAAAAGACTATAAATGAATGACAAATAGATTATATCTACATGGGTAATAACTAAAATTAAATATTCAATGTTAAATGTATTCACCACAATCATATTGTATTATGGTATAATAGATGTAAAAAATTTCTATGTTTTTCTTCTTCTCCATCACCAAACTTTTGGTTTCTTCACCTATAAGAAACTAAGTTAAGAGGCTACAAATGAATGGTCCATAATTTATAGGTATGCATAACAAAAAAAATAAAATAACCAAGCTCAATATTATTCATATTCATCGTATTCACATTGATTTATTGTATATTACACCAAAAAACATACACTATTTGTTTTCACCATCTCAAAGTTTTAGGTTTTTTTATCGCTAAGAAAAAAACATAATAGACTATAGCAGATGTAAAAAATTAAATATATTGTATTTTTCTACTCCATCAAAAAATTTTACGTTTTTCCCCGCTAAAAAACAAAGTTAAAAGACTATAATCCATGGCATATATATTTTATAAAGTTGATATTAATTAAATTGAATAATGAAGCTCTAATTTGTTTATATTTACCTTTTTCACATTGAATTAAGGTAAATTAGATGTAAATATATTTAATAAGTTTCTTCTCCATCACGAAATTTTATGTTTCTTCGTCAGTAAGCCACAGAGTTAAAAGACTATAAATGAATGACAAATAGATTATATCTAAATGGGTAATCAGTAAAAGTAGATATTCATTCTCAATGTTAATTGTATTCACCATAATCACATTGTATTATGGTATAATAGATGTAAACAATTTGTATATTTTTCTTCTTGTCCATCACCAAAAATTTGGTTTCTTCACCTCTAAGAAACTAAGTTAAGAGACTGCAAATAAATGGTCTATAATTTATACGTATGCATAACAATTAAAATAAAATAACCAAGCTCAATATTGTTTATATTCGTCGTATTCACATTGACTTATTGTATATTACACCTAAAAATATTCAATATTTTTTTTCACCATCCAAAGTTTTAGGTTTTTTTATCGCTAAGCAAAAAACAGAATAGACAATAGCAGATGTGAAAAATTAATTATATTTTATTTTTCTAATCCATCAAATTTTTTTAGGTTTTTCCAAGCTAAAAAACAAAGTTAAAAGACTACAATCCATGAAATATATATTTTATAAAAATTGATATTAATTAAATTAAATAATCAAGCTCTAATTTGTTTATATTTACCTTTTTCACATTGAACTAAGGTAAATTAGATGTAAATATATTCAATAAGTTTCTTCTCCATCACGAAATTTCATGTTTCTTAGTTAGTAAGCCACAGAGTTAATGGACTATAAATGAATGACAAATATATTATATCTAAATGGGTAATCACTAAAACTAGATACTCAATCTCAATGTTAATTGTATTCACCATAATCAAATTGTATTAGGGTATAATAGATGTAAACAATTTCTATATTTTTCTTCTTCTCCATCAACAAAATATTGGTTTCTTCACCTATAAGAAACTAAGTTAAGAGACTACAAAAGAATGGTTCATAATTTATACGTTTGCATAACAATTAAAATAAAATAACCAATTTCAATATTGTTCATATTCATCGCATTCACATTGACTTATTGTATATTACACCAAAAAATATTCAATATATTTTTCACCATCTAAAGTTTAAGGTTTTTTTATCGCTAAGCAAAAAACAGAATAGACTATAGTAGATGTAAAAAATTAATTATATTTTATTTTTCTAATCCATCAAATTTTTTTAGGTTTTTCCAAGCTAAAAAACAAAGTTAAAAGACTACAATCCATGAAATATATATTTTATAAAAATTGATATTAATTAAATTAAATAATCAAGCTCTAATTTGTTTATATTTACTTTTTTCACATTGAACTAAGGTAAATTAGATGTAAATATATTTAATAAGTTTCTTCTCCATCACGAAATTTTATGTTTCTTCGTCAGTAAGCCACAGAGTTAAAAGACTATAAATGAATGACAAATAGATTATATCTAAATGGGTAATCAGTAAAAGTAGATATTCAATGTTAAATGTATTCACCACAATCATATTGTATTATGGTATAATAGATGTAAAAAATTTCTATGTTTTTCTTCTTCTCCATCACCAAACTTTTGGTTTCTTCACCTATAAGAAACTAAGTTAAGAGACTACAAATGAATGGTCCATAATTTATAGGTATGCATAACAAAGAAAGTAAAATAACCAAGCTCAATATTATTCATATTCATCGTATTCACATTGATTTATTGTATATTACACCAAAAAACATACAATATTTGTTTTCACCATCTCAAAGTTTTAGGTTTTTTTATCGCTAAGAAAAAAACATAATAGACTATAGCAGATGTAAAAAATTAAATATATTGTATTTTTCTACTCCATCAAAAAATTTTACGTTTTTCCCCGCTAAAAAACAAAGTTAAAAGACTATAATCCATGGCATATATATTTTATAAAGTTGATATTAATTAAATTGAATAATGAAGCTCTAATTTGTTTATATTTACCTTTTTCACATTGAATTAAGGTAAATTAGATGTAAATATATTTAATAAGTTTCTTCTCCATCACGAAATTTTATGTTTCTTCGTCAGTAAGCCACAGAGTTAAAAGACTATAAATGAATGACAAATAGATTATATCTAAATGGGTAATCAGTAAAAGTAGATATTCATTCTCAATGTTAATTGTATTCACCATAATCACATTGTATTATGGTATAATAGATGTAAACAATTTGTATATTTTTCTTCTTGTCCATCACCAAAAATTTGGTTTCTTCACCTCTAAGAAACTAAGTTAAGAGACTGCAAATAAATGGTCTATAATTTATACGTATGCATAACAATTAAAATAAAATAACCAAGCTCAATATTGTTTATATTCGTCGTATTCACATTGACTTATTGTATATTACACCTAAAAATATTCAATATTTTTTTTCACCATCCAAAGTTTTAGGTTTTTTTATCGCTAAGCAAAAAACAGAATAGACAATAGCAGATGTGAAAAATTAATTATATTTTATTTTTCTAATCCATCAAATTTTTTTAGGTTTTTCCAAGCTAAAAAACAAAGTTAAAAGACTACAATCCATGAAATACATATTTTATAAAAATTGATATTAATTAAATTAAATAATCAAGCTCTAATTTGTTTATATTTACCTTTTTCACATTGAACCAAGGTAAATTAGATGTAAATATATTCAATAAGTTTCTTCTCCATCACGAAATTTCATGTTTCTTAGTTAGTAAGCCACAGAGTTAATGGACTATAAATGAATGACAAATATATTATATCTAAATGGGTAATCACTAAAACTAGATACTCAATCTCAATGTTAATTGTATTCACCATAATCAAATTGTATTAGGGTATAATAGATGTAAACAATTTCTATATTTTTCTTCTTCTCCATCAACAAAATATTGGTTTCTTCACCTATAAGAAACTAAGTTAAGAGACTACAAAAGAATGGTTCATAATTTATACGTTTGCATAACAATTAAAATAAAATAACCAATTTCAATATTGTTCATATTCATCGCATTCACATTGACTTATTGTATATTACACCAAAAAATATTCAATATATTTTTCACCATCTAAAGTTTAAGGTTTTTTTATCGCTAAGCAAAAAACAGAATAGACTATAGTAGATGTAAAAAATTAATTATATTTTATTTTTCTAATCCATCAAATTTTTTTAGGTTTTTCCAAGCTAAAAAACAAAGTTAAAAGACTACAATCCATGAAATATATATTTTATAAAAATTGATATTAATTAAATTAAATAATCAAGCTCTAATTTGTTTATATTTACCTTTTTCACATTGAACTAAGGTAAATTAGATGTAAATATATTTAATAAGTTTCTTCTCCATCACGAAATTTTATGTTTCTTCGTCAGTAAGCCACAGAGTTAAAAGACTATAAATGAATGACAAATAGATTATATCTAAATGGGTAATCAGTAAAAGTAGATATTCAATGTTAAATGTATTCACCACAATCATATTGTATTATGGTATAATAGATGTAAAAAATTTCTATGTTTTTCTTCTTCTCCATCACCAAACTTTTGGTTTCTTCACCTATAAGAAACTAAGTTAAGAGACTACAAATGAATGGTCCATAATTTATAGGTATGCATAACAAAAAAAATAAAATAACCAAGCTCAATATTATTCATATTCATCGTATTCACATTGATTTATTGTATATTACACCAAAAAACATACAATATTTGTTTTCACCATCTCAAAGTTTTAGGTTTTTTTATCGCTAAGAAAAAAACATAATAGACTATAGCAGATGTAAAAAATTAAATATATTGTATTTTTCTACTCCATCAAAAAATTTTACGTTTTTCCCCGCTAAAAAACAAAGTTAAAAGACTATAATCCATGGCATATATATTTTATAAAGTTGATATTAATTAAATTGAATAATGAAGCTCTAATTTGTTTATATTTACCTTTTTCACATTGAATTAAGGTAAATTAGATGTAAATATATTTAATAAGTTTCTTCTCCATCACGAAATTTTATGTTTCTTCGTCAGTAAGCCACAGAGTTAAAAGACTATAAATGAATGACAAATAGATTATATCTAAATGGGTAATCAGTAAAAGTAGATATTCATTCTCAATGTTAATTGTATTCACCATAATCACATTGTATTATGGTATAATAGATGTAAACAATTTGTATATTTTTCTTCTTGTCCATCACCAAAAATTTGGTTTCTTCACCTCTAAGAAACTAAGTTAAGAGACTGCAAATAAATGGTCTATAATTTATACGTATGCATAACAATTAAAATAAAATAACCAAGCTCAATATTGTTTATATTCGTCGTATTCACATTGACTTATTGTATATTACACCTAAAAATATTCAATATTTTTTTTCACCATCCAAAGTTTTAGGTTTTTTTATCGCTAAGCAAAAAACAGAATAGACAATAGCAGATGTGAAAAATTAATTATATTTTATTTTTCTAATCCATCAAATTTTTTTAGGTTTTTCCAAGCTAAAAAACAAAGTTAAAAGACTACAATCCATGAAATATATATTTTATAAAAATTGATATTAATTAAATTAAATAATCAAGCTCTAATTTGTTTATATTTACCTTTTTCACATTGAACTAAGGTAAATTAGATGTAAATATATTCAATAAGTTTCTTCTCCATCACGAAATTTCATGTTTCTTAGTTAGTAAGCCACAGAGTTAATGGACTATAAATGAATGACAAATATATTATATCTAAATGGGTAATCACTAAAACTAGATACTCAATCTCAATGTTAATTGTATTCACCATAATCAAATTGTATTAGGGTATAATAGATGTAAACAATTTCTATATTTTTCTTCTTCTCCATCAACAAAATATTGGTTTCTTCACCTATAAGAAACTAAGTTAAGAGACTACAAAAGAATGGTTCATAATTTATACGTTTGCATAACAATTAAAATAAAATAACCAATTTCAATATTGTTCATATTCATCGCATTCACATTGACTTATTGTATATTACACCAAAAAATATTCAATATATTTTTCACCATCTAAAGTTTAAGGTTTTTTTATCGCTAAGCAAAAAACAGAATAGACTATAGTAGATGTAAAAAATTAATTATATTTTATTTTTCTAATCCATCAAATTTTTTTAGGTTTTTCCAAGCTAAAAAACAAAGTTAAAAGACTACAATCCATGAAATATATATTTTATAAAAATTGATATTAATTAAATTAAATAATCAAGCTCTAATTTGTTTATATTTACCTTTTTCACATTGAACTAAGGTAAATTAGATGTAAATATATTTAATAAGTTTCTTCTCCATCACGAAATTTTATGTTTCTTCGTCAGTAAGCCACAGAGTTAAAAGACTATAAATGAATGACAAATAGATTATATCTAAATGGGTAATCAGTAAAAGTAGATATTCAATGTTAAATGTATTCACCACAATCATATTGTATTATGGTATAATAGATGTAAAAAATTTCTATGTTTTTCTTCTTCTCCATCACCAAACTTTTGGTTTCTTCACCTATAAGAAACTAAGTTAAGAGACTACAAATGAATGGTCCATAATTTATAGGTATGCATAACAAAAAAATAAAATAACCAAGCTCAATATTATTCATATTCATCGTATTCACATTGATTTATTGTATATTACACCAAAAAACATACAATATTTGTTTTCACCATCTCAAAGTTTTAGGTTTTTTTATCGCTAAGAAAAAAACATAATAGACTATAGCAGATGTAAAAAATTAAATATATTGTATTTTTCTACTCCATCAAAAAATTTTACGTTTTTCCCCGCTAAAAAACAAAGTTAAAAGACTATAATCCATGGCATATATATTTTATAAAGTTGATATTAATTAAATTGAATAATGAAGCTCTAATTTGTTTATATTTACCTTTTTCACATTGAATTAAGGTAAATTAGATGTAAATATATTTAATAAGTTTCTTCTCCATCACGAAATTTTATGTTTCTTCGTCAGTAAGCCACAGAGTTAAAAGACTATAAATGAATGAAAAATAGATTATATCTAAATGGGTAATCAGTAAAAGTAGATATTCATTCTCAATGTTAATTGTATTCACCATAATCACATTGTATTATGGTATAATAGATGTAAACAATTTGTATATTTTTCTTCTTGTCCATCACCAAAAATTTGGTTTCTTCACCTCTAAGAAACTAAGTTAAGAGACTGCAAATAAATGGTCTATAATTTATACGTATGCATAACAATTAAAATAAAATAACCAAGCTCAATATTGTTTATATTCGTCATATTCACATTGACTTATTGTATATTACACCTAAAAATATTCAATATTTTTTTTCACCATCCAAAGTTTTAGGTTTTTTTATCGCTAAGCAAAAAACAGAATAGACAACAGCAGATGTGAAAAATTAATTATATTTTATTTTTCTAATCCATCAAATTTTTTTAGGTTTTTCCAAGCTAAAAAACAAAGTTAAAAGACTACAATCCATGAAATATATATTTTATAAAAATTGATATTAATTAAATTAAATAATCAAGCTCTAATTTGTTTATATTTACCTTTTTCACATTGAACTAAGGTAAATTAGATGTAAATATATTCAATAAGTTTCTTCTCCATCACGAAATTTCATGTTTCTTAGTTAGTAAGCCACAGAGTTAATGGACTATAAATGAATGACAAATATATTATATCTAAATGGGTAATCACTAAAACTAGATACTCAATCTCAATGTTAATTGTATTCACCATAATCAAATTGTATTAGGGTATAATAGATGTAAACAATTTCTATATTTTTCTTCTTCTCCATCAACAAAATATTGGTTTCTTCACCTATAAGAAACTAAGTTAAGAGACTACAAAAGAATGGTTCATAATTTATACGTTTGCATAACAATTAAAATAAAATAACCAATTTCAATATTGTTCATATTCATCGCATTCACATTGACTTATTGTATATTACACCAAAAAATATTCAATATATTTTTCACCATCTAAAGTTTAAGGTTTTTTTATCGCTAAGCAAAAAACAGAATAGACTATAGTAGATGTAAAAAATTAATTATATTTTATTTTTCTACTCCATCAAATTTTTTTAGGTTTTTCCCAGCTAAAAAACAAAGTTAAAAGACTATAATCCATGACATATATATTTTATGAAATTGATATTAATTAAATTAAATAATCAAGCTCTAATTTGTTTCTATTTACCTTTTTCACATTAAATTAAGGTAAATTAGATTTAAATATATTCAATAAGTTTCTTCTCCGCCACGAAATTTCATGTTTCTTCGTCAGTAAGCCACAGAGTTAAAAGACTATAAATGAATGACAAATAGATTATATCTACATGGGTAATAACTAAAATTAAATATTCAATGTTAAATGTATTCACCACAATCATATTGTATTATGGTATAATAGATGTAAAAAATTTCTATGTTTTTCTTCTTCTCCATCACCAAACTTTTGGTTTCTTCACCTATAAGAAACTAAGTTAAGAGACTACAAATGAATGGTCCATAATTTATAGGTATGCATAACAAAAAAAATAAAATAACCAAGCTCAATATTATTCATATTCATCGTATTCACATTGATTTATTGTATATTACACCAAAAAACATACAATATTTGTTTTCACCATCTCAAAGTTTTAGGTTTTTTTATCGCTAAGAAAAAAACATAATAGACTATAGCAGATGTAAAAAATTAAATATATTGTATTTTTCTACTCCATCAAAAAATTTTACGTTTTTCCCCGCTAAAAAACAAAGTTAAAAGACTATAATCCATGGCATATATATTTTATAAAGTTGATATTAATTAAATTGAATAATGAAGCTCTAATTTGTTTATATTTACCTTTTTCACATTGAATTAAGGTAAATTAGATGTAAATATATTTAATAAGTTTCTTCTCCATCACGAAATTTTATGTTTCTTCGTCAGTAAGCCACAGAGTTAAAAGACTATAAATGAATGACAAATAGATTATATCTAAATGGGTAATCAGTAAAAGTAGATATTCATTCTCAATGTTAATTGTATTCACCATAATCACATTGTATTATGGTATAATAGATGTAAACAATTTGTATATTTTTCTTCTTGTCCATCACCAAAAATTTGGTTTCTTCACCTCTAAGAAACTAAGTTAAGAGACTGCAAATAAATGGTCTATAATTTATACGTATGCATAACAATTAAAATAAAATAACCAAGCTCAATATTGTTTATATTCGTCATATTCACATTGACTTATTGTATATTACACCTAAAAATATTCAATATTTTTTTTCACCATCCAAAGTTTTAGGTTTTTTTATCGCTAAGCAAAAAACAGAATAGACAATAGCAGATGTGAAAAATTAATTATATTTTATTTTTCTAATCCATCAAATTTTTTTAGGTTTTTCCAAGCTAAAAAACAAAGTTAAAAGACTACAATCCATGAAATATATATTTTATAAAAATTGATATTAATTAAATTAAATAATCAAGCTCTAATTTGTTTATATTTACCTTTTTCACATTGAACTAAGGTAAATTAGATGTAAATATATTCAATAAGTTTCTTCTCCATCACGAAATTTCATGTTTCTTAGTTAGTAAGCCACAGAGTTAATGGACTATAAATGAATGACAAATATATTATATCTAAATGGGTAATCACTAAAACTAGATACTCAATCTCAATGTTAATTGTATTCACCATAATCAAATTGTATTAGGGTATAATAGATGTAAACAATTTCTATATTTTTCTTCTTCTCCATCAACAAAATATTGGTTTCTTCACCTATAAGAAACTAAGTTAAGAGACTACAAAAGAATGGTTCATAATTTATACGTTTGCATAACAATTAAAATAAAATAACCAATTTCAATATTGTTCATATTCATCGCATTCACATTGACTTATTGTATATTACACCAAAAAATATTCAATATATTTTTCACCATCTAAAGTTTAAGGTTTTTTTATCGCTAAGCAAAAAACAGAATAGACAGTAGATGTAAAAAATTAATTATATTTTATTTTTCTACTCCATCAAATTTTTTTAGGTTTTTCCCAGCTAAAAAACAAAGTTAAAAGACTATAATCCATGACATATATATTTTATGAAATTGATATTAATTAAATTAAATAATCAAGCTCTAATTTGTTTCTATTTACCTTTTTCACATTAAATTAAGGTAAATTAGATTTAAATATATTCAATAAGTTTCTTCTCCGCCACGAAATTTCATGTTTCTTCGTCAGTAAGCCACAGAGTTAAAAGACTATAAATGAATGACAAATAGATTATATCTACATGGGTAATAACTAAAATTAAATATTCAATGTTAAATGTATTCACCACAATCATATTGTATTATGGTATAATAGATGTAAAAAATTTCTATGTTTTTCTTCTTCTCCATCACCAAACTTTTGGTTTCTTCACCTATAAGAAACTAAGTTAAGAGACTACAAATGAATGGTCCATAATTTATAGGTATGCATAACAAAAAAAATAAAATAACCAAGCTCAATATTATTCATATTCATCGTATTCACATTGATTTATTGTATATTACACCAAAAAACATACAAAATTTGTTTTCACCATCTCAAAGTTTTAGGTTTTTTTATCGCTAAGAAAAAAACATAATAGACTATAGCAGATGTAAAAAATTAAATATATTGTATTTTTCTACTCCATCAAAAAATTTTACGTTTTTCCCCGCTAAAAAACAAAGTTAAAAGACTATAATCCATGGCATATATATTTTATAAAGTTGATATTAATTAAATTGAATAATGAAGCTCTAATTTGTTTATATTTACCTTTTTCACATTGAATTAAGGTAAATTAGATGTAAATATATTTAATAAGTTTCTTCTCCATCACGAAATTTTATGTTTCTTCGTCAGTAAGCCACAGAGTTAAAAGACTATAAATGAATGACAAATAGATTATATCTAAATGGGTAATCAGTAAAAGTAGATATTCATTCTCAATGTTAATTGTATTCACCATAATCACATTGTATTATGGTATAATAGATGTAAACAATTTGTATATTTTTCTTCTTGTCCATCACCAAAAATTTGGTTTCTTCACCTCTAAGAAACTAAGTTAAGAGACTGCAAATAAATGGTCTATAATTTATACGTATGCATAACAATTAAAATAAAATAACCAAGCTCAATATTGTTTATATTCGTCATATTCACATTGACTTATTGTATATTACACCTAAAAATATTCAATATTTTTTTTCACCATCCAAAGTTTTAGGTTTTTTTATCGCTAAGCAAAAAACAGAATAGACAATAGCAGATGTGAAAAATTAATTATATTTTATTTTTCTAATCCATCAAATTTTTTTTAGGTTTTTCCAAGCTAAAAAACAAAGTTAAAAGACTACAATCCATGAAATATATATTTTATAAAAATTGATATTAATTAAATTAAATAATCAAGCTCTAATTTGTTTATATTTACCTTTTTCACATTGAACTAAGGTAAATTAGATGTAAATATATTCAATAAGTTTCTTCTCCATCACGAAATTTCATGTTTCTTAGTTAGTAAGCCACAGAGTTAATGGACTATAAATGAATGACAAATATATTATATCTAAATGGGTAATCACTAAAACTAGATACTCAATCTCAATGTTAATTGTATTCACCATAATCAAATTGTATTAGGGTATAATAGATGTAAACAATTTCTATATTTTTCTTCTTCTCCATCAACAAAATATTGGTTTCTTCACCTATAAGAAACTAAGTTAAGAGACTACAAAAGAATGGTTCATAATTTATACGTTTGCATAACAATTAAAATAAAATAACCAATTTCAATATTGTTCATATTCATCGCATTCACATTGACTTATTGTATATTACACCAAAAAATATTCAATATATTTTTCACCATCTAAAGTTTAAGGTTTTTTTATCGCTAAGCAAAAAACAGAATAGACTATAGTAGATGTAAAAAATTAATTATATTTTATTTTTCTACTCCATCAAATTTTTTTAGGTTTTTCCCAGCTAAAAAACAAAGTTAAAAGACTATAATCCATGACATATATATTTTATGAAATTGATATTAATGAAATTAAATAATCAAGCTCTAATTTGTTTCTATTTACCTTTTTCACATTAAATTAAGGTAAATTAGATTTAAATATATTCAATAAGTTTCTTCTCCGCCACGAAATTTCATGTTTCTTCGTCAGTAAGCCACAGAGTTAAAAGACTATAAACGAATGACAAATAGATTATATCTACATGGGTAATAACTAAAATTAAATATTCAATGTTAAATGTATTCACCACAATCATATTGTATTATGGTATAATAGATGTAAAAAATTTCTATGTTTTTCTTCTTCTCCATCACCAAACTTTTGGTTTCTTCACCTATAAGAAACTAAGTTAAGAGACTACAAATGAATGGTCCATAATTTATAGGTATGCATAACAAAAAAAATAAAATAACCAAGCTCAATATTATTCATATTCATCGTATTCACATTGATTTATTGTATATTACACCAAAAAACATACAATATTTGTTTTCACCATCTCAAAGTTTTAGGTTTTTTTATCGCTAAGAAAAAAACATAATAGACTATAGCAGATGTAAAAAATTAAATATATTGTATTTTTCTACTCCATCAAAAAATTTTACGTTTTTCCCCGCTAAAAAACAAAGTTAAAAGACTATAATCCATGGCATATATATTTTATAAAGTTGATATTAATTAAATTGAATAATGAAGCTCTAATTTGTTTATATTTACCTTTTTCACATTGAATTAAGGTAAATTAGATGTAAATATATTTAATAAGTTTCTTCTCCATCACGAAATTTTATGTTTCTTCGTCAGTAAGCCACAGAGTTAAAAGACTATAAATGAATGACAAATAGATTATATCTAAATGGGTAATCAGTAAAAGTAGATATTCATTCTCAATGTTAATTGTATTCACCATAATCACATTGTATTATGGTATAATAGATGTAAACAATTTGTATATTTTTCTTCTTGTCCATCACCAAAAATTTGGTTTCTTCACCTCTAAGAAACTAAGTTAAGAGACTGCAAATAAATGGTCTATAATTTATACGTATGCATAACAATTAAAATAAAATAACCAAGCTCAATATTGTTTATATTCGTCATATTCACATTGACTTATTGTATATTACACCTAAAAATATTCAATATTTTTTTTCACCATCCAAAGTTTTAGGTTTTTTTATCGCTAAGCAAAAAACAGAATAGACAATAGCAGATGTGAAAAATTAATTATATTTTATTTTTCTAATCCATCAAATTTTTTTAGGTTTTTCCAAGCTAAAAAACAAAGTTAAAAGACTACAATCCATGAAATATATATTTTATAAAAATTGATATTAATTAAATTAAATAATCAAGCTCTAATTTGTTTATATTTACCTTTTTCACATTGAACTAAGGTAAATTAGATGTAAATATATTCAATAAGTTTCTTCTCCATCACGAAATTTCATGTTTCTTAGTTAGTAAGCCACAGAGTTAATGGACTATAAATGAATGACAAATATATTATATCTAAATGGGTAATCACTAAATCTAGATACTCAATCTCAATGTTAATTGTATTCACCATAATCAAATTGTATTAGGGTATAATAGATGTAAACAATTTCTATATTTTTCTTCTTCTCCATCAACAAAATATTGGTTTCTTCACCTATAAGAAACTAAGTTAAGAGACTACAAAAGAATGGTTCATAATTTATACGTTTGCATAACAATTAAAATAAAATAACCAATTTCAATATTGTTCATATTCATCGCATTCACATTGACTTATTGTATATTACACCAAAAAATATTCAATATATTTTTCACCATCTAAAGTTTAAGGTTTTTTTATCGCTAAGCAAAAAACAGAATAGACTATAGTAGATGTAAAAAATTAATTATATTTTATTTTTCTACTCCATCAAATTTTTTTAGGTTTTTCCCAGCTAAAAAACAAAGTTAAAAGACTATAATCCATGACATATATATTTTATGAAATTGATATTAATTAAATTAAATAATCAAGCTCTAATTTGTTTCTATTTACCTTTTTCACATTAAATTAAGGTAAATTAGATTTAAATATATTCAATAAGTTTCTTCTCCGCCACGAAATTTCATGTTTCTTCGTCAGTAAGCCACAGAGTTAAAAGACTATAAATGAATGACAAATAGATTATATCTACATGGGTAATAACTAAAATTAAATATTCAATGTTAAATGTATTCACCACAATCATATTGTATTATGGTATAATAGATGTAAAAAATTTATATGTTTTTCTTCTTCTCCATCACCAAACTTTTGGTTTCTTCACCTATAAGAAACTAAGTTAAGAGACTACAAATGAATGGTCCATAATTTATAGGTATGCATAACAAAAAAAATAAAATAACCAAGCTCAATATTATTCATATTCATCGTATTCACATTGATTTATTGTATATTACACCAAAAAACATACAATATTTGTTTTCACCATCTCAAAGTTTTAGGTTTTTTTATCGCTAAGAAAAAAACATAATAGACTATAGCAGATGTAAAAAATTAAATATATTGTATTTTTCTACTCCATCAAAAAATTTTACGTTTTTCCCCGCTAAAAAACAAAGTTAAAAGACTATAATCCATGGCATATATATTTTATAAAGTTGATATTAATTAAATTGAATAATGAAGCTCTAATTTGTTTATATTTACCTTTTTCACATTGAATTAAGGTAAATTAGATGTAAATATATTTAATAAGTTTCTTCTCCATCACGAAATTTTATGTTTCTTCGTCAGTAAGCCACAGAGTTAAAAGACTATAAATGAATGACAAATAGATTATATCTAAATGGGTAATCAGTAAAAGTAGATATTCATTCTCAATGTTAATTGTATTCACCATAATCACATTGTATTATGGTATAATAGATGTAAACAATTTGTATATTTTTCTTCTTGTCCATCACCAAAAATTTGGTTTCTTCACCTCTAAGAAACTAAGTTAAGAGACTGCAAATAAATGGTCTATAATTTATACGTATGCATAACAATTAAAATAAAATAACCAAGCTCAATATTGTTTATATTCGTCATATTCACATTGACTTATTGTATATTACACCTAAAAATATTCAATATTTTTTTTCACCATCCAAAGTTTTAGGTTTTTTTATCGCTAAGCAAAAAACAGAATAGACAATAGCAGATGTGAAAAATTAATTA
>CAWUDS030000522.1:0-24264 GCA_963859935.3 Lathyrus sativus | reverse complement strand
ATAACTATAGTTCCAAGTTATAAAACTCACCAATTTCACTATAAAGACCATAACAAAAGTTCAAAGTGAAAAAACACATTAATTTTGTTATAAAAAGTATAACAAAAGATCAATGTTAGAAAATTCACAAATTTCACTTTAAAAACCATAACGAAACTTCCAAGTAAAAAAACTCACAAATTTCACTTTAAAAAACATTAAAAAATTTCAATATTAAGTCCATAACAAAACTTCAATGTTAAAAAACTCAAAACTTTCACTATAAAAAGCATAAGAAAATGTCCAAGTTAAAAATACTCACAAATTTCACTCTAAAACCATAACAAAAGTTACAGGTTAAAAAAGCTCAACCAATTTCACTATAAAAAAACATAACAAAAGTTCCAAGTGAAAAAACTCACGAATTTCACTATAAAGACCATAACCAAAGTTCAATATGAAAAAACCTCACAATTTCACTATAAAGACCATAACAAAAGTTCCAAGGTGAAAAACTTACCATTTTCACTATAAAGACCATAACAAAACTTCAATGTTAAATAACTCACAAATTTCACTATAAAAAGCATAACAAAAGATCCAAGTTAAAAATACTCAAAAATTTCACTCTAAAACCATGACAAAAGTTACAGGTTAAAAAAGCTCACAAATTTCACTATAAAAAACATAATAAAAGTTCCAAGTGAAAAAGCTCACGAATTTCACTATAAAGACCATAACCAAAGTTCAATATGAAAAAACCTCATAATTTCACTACAAAGACCATAACAAAAATTCCAAGGTGAAAAACTTACCATTTTCACTATAAAGACCATAACAAAACTTTAATGTTAAAAAACTCACAAATTTCACTATAAAAAGCATAAAAAAAGATCCAAGTTAAAAATACTCACAAATTTCACCCTAAAACAATAACAAAAGTTCCAGGTTAAAAAAATCAAAAATTTCACTATAAAAAACATATTAAAAGTTCCAAGTGAATAAACTCACGAATTTCACTATAAAGACCATAAAAAAGTTAAATGTGAAAAAACTTACCAATTTCACTATAAACACCATAACAAAAGTTCCAAGGTGAAAAACTTACCATTTTCACTATAGACCATAACAAAACTTCAATGTTAAAAAAACTCACAAATTTCACTATCAAAAGCATAAAAAAAGATCCAAGTTAAAAATACTCACAAATTTCACCCTAAAACAATAACAAAAGTTCCAGGTTAAAAAACTCAAAAATTTCACTATAAAAAACATAATAAAAGTTCCAAGTGAAAAAACTCACGAATTTCACTATAAAGACCATAAAAAAGTTAAATGTGAAAAAACTTACCAATTTCACTATAAACACCATAACAAAAGTTCCAAGGTGAAAAACTTACCATTTTCACTATAGACCATAACAAAACTTCAATGTTAAATAAATCACAAATTTCACTATAAAAAGCATAACAAAAGATCCAAGTTAAAAATACTCACAAATTTCACTCTAAAACAATAACAAAAGTTCCAGGTTAAAAAACTCAAAAATTTCACCATAAAAAACATAATAAAAGTTCCAAGTGAAAAAACTCACGAATTTCACTATAAAGACCATAAAAAAAGTTAAATGTGAAAAAAGTTACCAATTTCACTATAAACACCATAACAAAAATTCCATGTTAAAAAACTCACAAATTTCGCTATCAATACCATAGCAAAAGTTCGAAGTCAGAAAAGTTTCCAATTTCACATGAAAAATTATATAAAAAGTTCCATGTTAAAAAAACTCACCTAATTCACTATAAATAACCATGACAAAAGTTTCATGTTAAAAACCTCACAAATTTCACTATAAACACCATAATAAATGTATAAGTTAATAAACTCACACATTTCACTACAAAAACAAAAATAAAAGTCAAAGTTAAAAATTCATGAATGTCCCTTTAAAAACAATAACAAAAGTTCCAAGTTAAAAAACACACCAATTTCACTATAAAGACCAATACAAAATTTTCTTGATAAAAAAGTCAACAATTTCACTATTAAAACCATAACAAAAGTTGAAAGTTAAAAAAACTCACCTATTTCACTATGAAAATAAAAAAATCTTGAATTTAAAAAATCACCAATTTCCCTTTAAAAACAATAACTATAGTTCCAAGTTATAAAACTCACCAATTTCACTATAAAGACCATAACAAAAGTTCAAAGTGAAAAAACACATTAATTTTGTTATAAAAAGTATAACAAAAGATCAATGTTAGAAAATTCACAAATTTCACTTTAAAAACCATAACGAAACTTCCAAGTAAAAAAACTCACAAATTTCACTTTAAAAAACATTAAAAAATTTCAATATTAAGTCCATAACAAAACTTCAATGTTAAAAAACTCAAAACTTTCACTATAAAAAGCATAAGAAAATGTCCAAGTTAAAAATACTCACAAATTTCACTCTAAAACCATAACAAAAGTTACAGGTTAAAAAAGCTCAACCAATTTCACTATAAAAAAACATAACAAAAGTTCCAAGTGAAAAAACTCACGAATTTCACTATAAAGACCATAACCAAAGTTCAATATGAAAAAACCTCACAATTTCACTATAAAGACCATAACAAAAGTTCCAAGGTGAAAAACTTACCATTTTCACTATAAAGACCATAACAAAACTTCAATGTTAAATAACTCACAAATTTCACTATAAAAAGCATAACAAAAGATCCAAGTTAAAAATACTCAAAAATTTCACTCTAAAACCATGACAAAAGTTACAGGTTAAAAAAGCTCACAAATTTCACTATAAAAAACATAATAAAAGTTCCAAGTGAAAAAGCTCACGAATTTCACTATAAAGACCATAACCAAAGTTCAATATGAAAAAACCTCATAATTTCACTACAAAGACCATAACAAAAATTCCAAGGTGAAAAACTTACCATTTTCACTATAAAGACCATAACAAAACTTTAATGTTAAAAAACTCACAAATTTCACTATAAAAAGCATAAAAAAAGATCCAAGTTAAAAATACTCACAAATTTCACCCTAAAACAATAACAAAAGTTCCAGGTTAAAAAAATCAAAAATTTCACTATAAAAAACATATTAAAAGTTCCAAGTGAATAAACTCACGAATTTCACTATAAAGACCATAAAAAAGTTAAATGTGAAAAAACTTACCAATTTCACTATAAACACCATAACAAAAGTTCCAAGGTGAAAAACTTACCATTTTCACTATAGACCATAACAAAACTTCAATGTTAAAAAAACTCACAAATTTCACTATCAAAAGCATAAAAAAAGATCCAAGTTAAAAATACTCACAAATTTCACCCTAAAACAATAACAAAAGTTCCAGGTTAAAAAACTCAAAAATTTCACTATAAAAAACATAATAAAAGTTCCAAGTGAAAAAACTCACGAATTTCACTATAAAGACCATAAAAAAGTTAAATGTGAAAAAACTTACCAATTTCACTATAAACACCATAACAAAAGTTCCAAGGTGAAAAACTTACCATTTTCACTATAGACCATAACAAAACTTCAATGTTAAATAAATCACAAATTTCACTATAAAAAGCATAACAAAAGATCCAAGTTAAAAATACTCACAAATTTCACTCTAAAACAATAACAAAAGTTCCAGGTTAAAAAACTCAAAAATTTCACTATAAAAAACATAATAAAAGTTGCTAGTGAAAAAACTCACGAATTTCACTATAAAGACCATAAAAAAAGTTAAATGTGAAAAAAGTTACCAATTTCACTATAAACACCATAACAAAAATTCCATGTTAAAAAACTCACAAATTTCGCTATCAATACCATAGCCAAAGTTCGAAGTCAGAAAAGTCTCCAATTTCACATGAAAAATTATATAAAAAGTTCCATGTTAAAAAAATCACCTAATTCACTATAAATAACCATGACAAAAGTTTCATGTTAAAAACCTCACAAATTTCACTATAAACACCATAACAAATGTATAAGTTAATAACCTCACACATTTCACTACAAAAACAAAAATAAAAGTCAAAGTTAAAAAATCATGAATGTCCCTTTAAAAACAATAACAAAAGTTCCATGTTAAAAAACACACCAATTTCACTATAAAGACCAATACAAAATTTTCTTGTTAAAAAATGCAACAATTTCACATTTAAAACCATAACAAAAGTTGAAAGTTAAAAAACTCACCTATTTCACTATAAAAATAAAAAAAAATCTCGAATTTAAAAAATCACCAATTTCCCTTTAAAAACAATAACTATAGTTCCAAGTTATAAAACTCACCAATTTCACTATAAAGACCATAACAAAAGGTCAAAGTGAAAAAACACATTAATATTAAAATAAAAAGTATAACAAAAGATCAATGTTAGAAAATTCACAAATTTCACTTTAAAAACCATAACGAAACTTCCAAGTAAAAAAACTCACAAATTTCACTTTAAAAAACATAAAATAATTTCAATATTAAGTCCATAACAAAACTTCAATGTTGAAAAACTCACAACTTTCACTATAAAAAGCATAACAAAATGTCCAAGTTAAAAATACTCACGAATTTCACTCTAAAACCATAACAAAAGTTACAGGTTAAAAAAGCTCAACCAATTTCACTATTAAAAAACATAACAAAAATTCCAAGTGAAAAAACTCACGAATTTCACTATAAAGACCATAACCAAAGTTCAATATGAAAAAACCTCACAATTTCACTATAAAGACCATAACAAAAGTTCCAAGGTGAAAAACTTACCATTTTCACTATAAAGACCATAACAAAACTTCAATGTTAAAAAACTCACAAATTTCACTATAAAAAGCATAACAAAAGATCCATGTTAAAAATACTCAAAAATTTCACTCTAAAACCATAACAAAAGTTACAGGTTAAAAAAGCTCACAAATTTCACAATAAAAAACATAATAAAAGTTCCAAGTGAAAAAGCTCACGAATTTCACTATAAAGACCATAAGCAAAGTTCAATATGAAAAAACCTCATAATTTCACTATAAAGACCATAACAAAAATTCCAAGGTGAAAAACTTACCATTTTCACTATAAAGACCATAACAAAACTTCAATGTTAAAAAACTCACAAATTTCTCTATAAAAAGCATAAAAAAAGATCCAAGTTAAAAGTACTCACAAATTTAACCCTAAAACACTAACAAAAGTTCCAGGTTAAAAAACTCAAAAATTTCACTATAAAAAACATAATAAATGTTCCAAGTGAAAAAACTCATGAATTTCACTATAAAGACAATAAAAAAGTTAAATGTGAAAAAACTTACCAATTTCACTATAAACACCATAAAAAAAGTTCCAAGGTGAAAAACTTACCATTTTCACTATAGACCATAACAAAACTTCAATGTTAAAAAAACTCACAAATTTCACTATAAAAAGCATAAAAAAAGATCCGAGTTAAAAATACTCAAAAATTTCACTCTAAAACAATAACAAAAGTTCCAGGTTAAAAAAACTCAAAAATTTCACTATAAAAAACATAATAAAAGTTCCAAGTGAAAAAACTCACGAATTTCACTATAAAGACCATAAAAAAAGTTAAATGTGAAAAAAGTTGCCAATTTCATTATAAACACCATAACAAAAATTCCATGTTAAAAAACTCACAAATTTCGCTATCAATACCATAGCAAAAGTTCGAAGTCAGAAAAGTCTCCAATTTCACATGAAAAATTATATAAAAAGTTCCATGTTAAAAAAACTCACCTAATTCACTATAAATAACCATGACAAAAGTTTCATGTTAAAAACCTCACAAATTTCACTATAAACACCATAACAAATGTATAAGTTAATAACCTCACACATTTCACTACAAAAACAAAAATAAAAGTCAAATTTAAAAAATCATGAATGTCCCTTTAAAAACAATAACAAAAGTTTCAAGTTAAAAAACACACCAATTTCACTATAAAGACCAATACAAAATTTTCTTGTTAAAAAATGCAACAATTTCACATTTAAAACCATAACAAAAGTTGAAAGTTAAAAAACTCACCTATTTCACTATAAAAATAAAAAAATCTCGAATTTAAAAAATCACCAATTTCCCTTTAAAAACAATAACTATAGTTCCAAGTTATAAAACTCACCAATTTCACTATAAAGACCATAACAAAAGTTCAAAGTGAAAAAACACATTAATTTTGATATAAAAAGTATAACAAAAGATCAATGTTAGAAAATTCACAAATTTCACTTTAAAAACCATAACGAAACTTCCAAGTAAAAAAACTCACAAAATTCACTTTAAAAAACATAAAAAAATTTCAATATTAAGTCCATAACAAAACTTCAATGTTGAAAAACTCACAACTTTCACTATAAAAAGCATAACAAAATGTCCAAGTTAAAAATACTCACGAATTTCACTCTAAAACCATAACAAAAGTTACAGGTTAAAAAAGCTCAACCAATTTCACTATAAAAAAACATAACAAAAGTTCCAAGTGAAAAAACTCACGAATTTCACTATAAAGACCATAACCAAAGTTCAATATGAAAAAACCTCACAATTTCACTATAAAGACCATAACAAAAGTTCCAAGGTGAAAAACTTACCATTTTCACTATAAAGACCATAACAAAACTTCAATGTTAAAAAACTCACAAATTTCACTATAAAAAGCATAACAAAAGATCCATGTTAAAAATACTCAAAAATTTCACTCTAAAACCATAACAAAAGTTACAGGTTAAAAAAGCTCACAAATTTCACTATAACAAACATAATAAAAGTTCCAAGTGAAAAAGCTCACGAATTTCACTATAAAGACTGAGACAGCCTATGTCCCATTAGTGGAATTCTAATGAAACCTTATAAAAATACAGAAAAATTTGAAATTTTTAAAGGACAATACTTAATTATTTAAAAACATACTGTTTCACATACATATGCTTCAAATATATTTTACAGAGTTTGACACCGTTAAGACTAGCGGCCTTGCCACATAGATAAAACATAAAATAAAAGTACAGAAAGGAAACCAAAAAGAAAGCATACCAAAAGGGACCTCCTAAGTCCAACAAGACTGACACTTATACTGACTGTAGTAGTAGGGATGTGATTAGCGTTTGACAAAACACTAACAGCTCCCAATCTAGATGTTATAGTAACACATCTCCACGTCACTTCATATCCTTTCCTTCTGAGTTGTCGGGAAGTACGCAAGATTCGAGCTCATCGTCTGATCGTCATAAAATAATCCAAAATGCAAAACAAAAATGACACAGGGCTAAGATTCATGTACAAGTTTAAAAGTGGGAATGAATGTGTAAAATAATAATATATATGGAAACCATATTTATACAAACAAGCGTATCTTATACCCACAATTACATATACTTTATTTATTCTAATGCATCCCTGAACTATATGCTGACTCAGGCCACTAAACGCTGTCAATGATATCTATCCCATTTACCAAGATCAGATATCACTAGACCACATGCCACCAACGTACTCCCAATTACCAAGAGCTACGCCACCTAACTTCACATGGAGCCTAGGTGTTATAAGTCGATCGTCCCTGAGAATTCAGGCCAAGAACCTTGTCTTGCCTAGCATGCATAGATAATAATCCCCGTCGGGATTGCAGGCGACTGATCAACCTCGTGCGTCCCATACCGCACGGCGGTGGACTTACACATTCCTTAATGCAAGTCTATATGATCACTCACTCATCTTGTGGCAACTCTTAGCCATAAGTATTAAGTTAATAATGGGGAATTATCGTATCAACTTTTCAAGTTATACTTATTATCTAGATACTTAGGTTGAGTACCA
Source organism: Lathyrus sativus (assembly GCA_963859935.3). Lineage (NCBI taxonomy): Eukaryota > Viridiplantae > Streptophyta > Magnoliopsida > Fabales > Fabaceae > Lathyrus > Lathyrus sativus. The sequence continues at coordinate 16,450 of CAWUDS030000522.1, read as the reverse complement.
AATCCATCCAATGTCTTGCCATATTTGATCTTTGTCCTTACATAATAAGTTCAGTTTGTATAATGGGTAATTGTATGGTTAACTTCCCAGGTAAGAGAGGTGGACTGTAAACGGCATAGTCGACCAAGTCTTTCCTTAGCCAGAACCCAACCAAATATAACTACTCATTGTATCCAACTTTCCTTATGTTAATGGGGATCAATTACTTAATATCTAGCAATGTTTTTCTCTCATTAACCGATTATTTCCTTAATCTATCAATCACAATCATTCAAGTATAAATAAAATAAACAATTATAAAATTAACCGAATAATGCAAGCACAATACAATACCAAATTGTCAAAGATTATTCCTATGATAATTAATTAAGGCCGGCGTAACCTCGCCTAGTGATTTGTGAAAATCATTATTTGAGAATAGGCTCTCCTTAATTATTTATCGCTAGTAGGGCTTAGGTCACCACTACACACATATATATTAAGTTATTTTACGCTAACCGTCCCAATCGTATACGAAATCTTGCCCCCACCTTTTGTTGAGTGTTGTTGAAAGTCCACAAGTGTTGTCTTCGATCTTTGCCAAGAACCTAATTTACGATAACCGTTGGATTGTACGAAATTTATGAAATAATTAGAATATAATTTATGGTTAATTGAACATAATCCCGTTATAACTTGAAATATTTATTTATTTAAATATATCATAATAACCTCCAAAATAATTATTAAATTCAAATATAAATTATATTATACCTCCTTTTGAATTTGTTTGTTTTAGAAAATTGTCAAGAGTATATTTCTAATAACATTTAAATTATAATAAAATTTGGGCATTATAACGACTTAAAATGGTAAAATTTATTTTGGACTTTATAAGTTCAATATATCGACGTCTGAACGGAATTTGCATAGAAAATTTAAAATAACCTTTATATAAATAACATAATTAAAATAATATAATTAAAATAAAATGGACATTATAACGGCTTACCGATTACTTATGAAAATGATTTGGGCAGAACTTTGACGTATAAAACTCCCTTGAAACTTTAGAAGAACTTTTACCACAAAATACTCTAAAGGTTACGAACCGATATCGTGGGAACTTCGATAACTAAAACTAATATTGCTATATGAAGAAATTAGAGAAGGAAAGAAGTAAAGAAGTAAGAAAGATGATTTGTGAATGAATGAATGAAAATGGGGTGGAAGAGACCCCTATTTATACTAGTTGTAAAATATTAAAATAACATAATTTATCATCTTTTGCCCATACCTTCCAACTTTTCAACTCTTGCTAGTAAATATGTCTCTATCAAATATTTACTAATCTTTCATCAATAGTGCTTTAGGTGTTCTAGTATGACTTTGTGAAAATAATTTATGACAAAGGTATGGGAGCTTGATTTCATGACATAATATTATGTAGGATATTAATAGAAAATGAGATATATATTTCTTTTATAAAAAGTAAAATGTTAATAATATTAATAATAATAAAAATAGTAAAAAGGATAGTTATTTGATATTTTTATTGTCTTAAGATTATTTTATTTATTAATTGGTTTATAGAGTAAAATGATAATATTCAAATAAAATAAAATCAATTAATAATAACAAAACAAGAACAACAATAATGATAATAATAATATGAATAATTAATTAACTTAAAGTTAAGGGTTTTAAGTACCAATTTAAATTTCAAAGTTTAGTTTATAAAATGAAACGATGATATTCAAATTGAAGAATAAAAGTAATAAATATAAAAAGTAATTAATTAATAAATTAATTATTATAAGTGTTAGTTTCAACATTTAATTTTTAATAACTAGCATTGTTAAAATCTCAAATCTAACTAGATATATTATTTAGTGTATGGAAAAATTAGGATGTTACATTACCACCCCCCTTAAAAGAAATTTCGTCCTCGAAATTTAGCGTACCTAAAACATATGTGGATACTTCTGACGCATGTCTTCTTCTCTTTCCCAAGTAGAATCACCAGTTACATCATCCCACACGACTCTAACCAATGGTATTTGCTTTCCACGAAGTTCTTTAATACGATGATCTAAGATCTTGACAGGTATAGCCTCATATTCCAAATTATCTCTAAGTTCCACAGTTTCAGGCTCAATGACATGTGAAGGGTCCGGATAATACTTCCTCAGTTGTGATACATGAAATACATCATGAAGATTAGACAAGTTTGGCGGCAAAGCAATGTGATACGCTACAGGTCCAATCCGCCGTAGAATTTGAAAAGGCCCGATAAACCTTGGTGTTAACTTCCTAGTTTTGATTGCTCGTGCAATTCCCGCCCTAGGAGTTACCCTAATGAACACGTGATCTCCTGCCTCGAACTCCAAAGGTCTTCTCCTCTTATCATTATAACTCTTTTGACGGTCCTGTGCTGCCTTCATTTTTTCTCTAATAAGTTTAACCTGATCTGTCGTTTGTTGCACGAATTCTGAACCCAATATTTTATTTTCTCCAACCTCATACCAACATAAAGGTGTACGACACTTTCTTCCGTATAATGCTTCATATGGAGCCATGCCGATACTTGAGTGAAAACTATTGTTGTAAGTAAACTCAATCAATGGTAAGAACTCGTCCCAACTTCCTTTGTGTTCAAGAGCACAAGCTCTCAACAAATCCTCTAACGATTGAATCGTCCTCTCAGACTGGCCATCCGTTTGGGGATGATAAGCTGAACTTAACCTCAGTTTTGTTCCTAACTCTAAATGCAACTGATGCCAAAAATTTGATGTGAATCTGGGATCTCTATCACTGACTATACTTGAAGGTATTCCATGCAATCTAACAATCTCCTTTACATATACCTGAGCTAGTCTCTCTAATTTAAACGTCTGGTTGATGGGAATGAAATGTGCACTCTTTGTCAACCTATCAATGATCACCCAAATTGCATCATGTTGTTTCTGAGTCTTAGGCAAAGCGGTTACAAAATCCATGGCTATTCCGTCCCACTTCCACTCTGGAATATCTAAAGGTTGTAGCAATCCGGCTGGCTTCTGATGTTCAATCTTTGCCTTCTGACATACCAAGCAACTTTGAACATATTCTGCTATATGTCTCTTCATTCCAACCCACCAAAACATTTTCTTCAAGTCTTGATACATCTTTGTGGCTCCTGGATGAAAACTCAACTTACTTTTGTGGCCCTCTTCCAAAATCAACTTTTGAATATCCTGATTTTGAGGTACACACAACCTTTCTTTAAACCTTAGGATTCCATCACTCCTTATGTTAAACTCTCCATTTTGACCATTTCTTATATTTTCCTTTATGCTCACTAGACGGTCATCAAGTTGTTGTTCATCTTTGATCCATTTCAGAAATTCATTAGACACGACAATAGCGCCTATGAATATACTTCCTTCATTGTGATGTACTCCTAAGTTTAAATCCACGAATTTGTCAATCAACTCTTCTTCCTTCAACATCATTGCAGATACATGAAGTTTCTTTCGACTCAAAGCGTCTGCTACAACATTGGCCTTTCCGGGATGATATTGCAACTCAAAATCATAGTCCTTCAAGAATTCCATCCAGCGCCTTTGTCTCATGTTTAAATCTTTCTGATCAAATAAATGCTTCAGGCTTTTGTGATCACTTAACACAGTGAACTTTGATCCATAAAGATAATGCCTCCAAATCTTTAAGGCAAACACAATTGCCGCTAACTCTAGGTCGTGAGTTGGGTAGTTCCTCTCATGCACCTTCAATTGTCTTGATGCATAAGCTATCACTTTCCTTTCTTGCATCAACACACACCCAAGACCTTGATATGACGCATCACAATACACATCAAAATTTCCTAATGGGTCTGGTAAGATGAGTATTGGTGATGAAGTCAATCTTTCCTTTAGCTTCTGAAAACTTTCTTCACACTCTTTAGTCCATTCAAAGTTTTTACCTTTCCTCGTTAACTGAGTCATGGGCAAAGCGATCTTTGAAAATCCTTCAATGAACCTCCGATAATATCCAGCTAGTCCAAGAAAACTTCGAATCTCGCCAACATTCTTTGGACTCTCCCACTTTGTTATTGCTTCGACTTTACTTGGGTCTACTGCAATACCTTCTTTACTAATTACATGACCAAGAAATTGTACCTCCTTCAACCAAAATTCACATTTCGAGAATTTCGCGTACAATTGAAGGTCCTTTAATATCTGTAGCACAATTCTCAAATGTTCTCTGTGCTCTACCTCATTCTTGGAATAAATCAGAATGTCATCAATGAAAACTACAACAAATTGATCTAAGTATGACCTAAAGATCCTATTCATGTAATCCATGAATACTGCTGGAGCATTAGTCAAACCAAATGGCATAACTAAGTACTCATAGTGTCCATAACGGGATCTAAAAGCTGTTTTTGGAATATCATCTTCCTTCACCCTGATCTGATGATATCCAGACTTCAAGTCAATCTTTGAGAATACTGATGCTCCTTTTAACTGATCCATCAAGTCGTCGATTCTAGGCAAAGGATACTTGTTTTTCACAGTGGCTTTATTGAGTTGTCTGTAATCCACACAAAGTCTAGAAGAACCATCCTTCTTCTTCACAAACAAGATTGGAGCTCCCCATGGCGATACACTTGGTCTAATAAATTCTTTCTCTAACATCTCGTCTAATTGTTTCTTTAACTCCGCAAGCTCTGAGGGTGACATTCGATAAGGAGATATAGAAATTGGTCCAGTTCCTGGAACCAAGTCTATAGAAAATTCCACTTCCCTAACCGGTGGTAAACCTGGAACTTCTTCTGGAAAGACTTCCGGGAATTCACAGACTACGGGAAAATTTTCCACACTAGGGGTTTCTCCTACTGACATGGAGAATAGCATCATAAAACTTTGAGTGAGGGTTTCAGCTTTGCTGATTTCTCCACTATCTTCTCCAAATGTAAAAATTTTCTCCTTGCATCTCAAGTTGACATCGTTGGCTGATAACCAATCCATTCCTAAGATGACATCTAGGTCTTGTAGCGGGAGTACCACAAGATCTACTAAGAATCTTCTATTTTCTAAGATTATTGGACAGTCTACACAGACTGAATAAGTTACCATTCTTTCTCCCGAGGGAGTTGTGATAGTCAACTTATAATCGTGATCAACAATTTCGAATCCCAAAAATTCAGCACAAGAGGTAGATATAAAAGAATGTGTAGCTCCTGAATCGAATAAAACTGATACCAACTTATCTCCAATTAAACACATACCTTGAATTAACCCAGCTGACTTTGAGATCTCAGCTCCTCTAATTGTAAATACTCTTCCTGTGGTTGGCTTATTTTGATTCTGAGGTCTCTGACCAACACTTGGGCCTCCATTTCTTGCTCTCCCTATGTTGTTATTGTTTATTAGGCCGCTCCTCTGGCCTGTTGGTTGACTTTGTCCTTGGGGACAATCTTTGAGAAAGTGGCCTTTCTGACCACAGCGAAAACAAGTTCCAATATTTCTATTTGGACAATCTTTGTTAAGATGTGCCCCTCCACAGCTGTAACACTTGAACATTAACCTTCTAGAATCCTGGTTATGATAAGGTGTAGGCCTTTGATATGGCCTACCCCCTCGTTGGATTCTTCCTCCGTGGCCTCGGTTAAAGTGGCCCTTGTGATTGTTGTTTTGGGTTGATCCTCCTGATCCATATTGATTCTTCCTATTGTCAATCCCTTCCAACTCCAGACACCTTTCTACTAGCTCACCAAAGCGCATAATATGCAGAGGTAAAACTGCCCTCTGGATATCATATTTCAATCCATCTTGATACTTTTCACACATCCATTCTTCCCTTGGATGCAAGCGGTAAAACTCAGAATACTTTAGCAAGGATTCAAACTTCCTAGTATATTCTCCCACCGTCATCACACCTTGACGTAGATTCTGAAATTCTCTCTCCTTCTCTTTCCTACATAACTTTGGAAAATACTTCCCCAAAAATTCTTCTTTGAACAAGGTCCAATTGATTTCTCTTCCTTCCTCTTCCAATAATCTATACTTTCCTCTCCACCAAGCTTCAGCATCGCCTGTCAGCATGAATGTTGCATAACCAACCCTTCTATTCTCTCTACAGTGAGTGAAAGAAAATATCTTCTCCATTTCTTGCAACCATTTCTCAGCACCCTCCGGATTAAAGTCACCACCAAACTGTGGTGGTTTTCCTTTCAGAAACGAGTTCAATCCTGTATCCTCATGCACCATTTCCCTTTGTTGTTGCTGAAAGAGTTGATGATCTCGAGTGATTTGCAGGATTTGAGCATTTTGTTGTGTTTGAACTAACACAGCTGCAGCAAGTTCACGAACATCTCGAGTGTCAGCTTGAGAGTTCGTTCCAGTTTGGGAATGATCTTCTCGTCCAATGGGAATGGTAGGTGCTCCTTCAGGAGTAACTTCATCACTCGCATTCCTACGTATACCTCTAGTAGTGCCTCTAGCAGCACTCCTACCACGCCTCGCACCTCTGACGTTCTGAACCATAACTTCCTGAAAAGGAATAGTTATTAGGTTCAATCATTCACAAGACATAAAGAACATAACAATTATGTATATTTATATCCCAATGAATGATTCATCGATAAGGATTTTTATCAAGTCTCCCACAGGCAAGGGATAATTGTGTCTAAAATGTTGAATTAATATCTTAAATATAACTAGAATTCAGGAAAACATAATCAACATTTAATGTATAAACAAAAATGTATCAATTTATTTAATAACAACGATTACAAAAATCGTGACCATGTCTCATTCAAAAACCTCTACTTGTAAACCAAGCTAAGACTAATAGTGGTAAAACTATAATTATCATTATTGCTACGAAATCTTTACCTAATTCTTCATGCTTGATGATACCAATAACAAACAAAATAATGACAAGAAGAGTGATGAATAAAAGAAAGGATTTAGCCATTTGAAAGGTATAGATAAATATTTAGGAATTGATATGAAAATAATGGATGGGTGTGAAGTATTTATAAAGTGAATTTTGTGAAGTGTCCGTTACGTTACCGTTGGGTTTGTGACCGTTGGGGAGGAAAAATAAAGTGTGCTAAATAAGTTTCCTAGACCATTATACTAGAAGGCTCTCAAGATGAAGACTCAATGCACAGAAGAAAAGTTATCATCCAGTTTGGAATCCAACTTGATACAGTCAGTATAATTCTAGACACTTACGGTCCGAGCTGAATCGACCAGCTCTGATACCATTAAATGAGACAGCCTATGTCCCATTAGTGGAATTCTAATGAAACCTTATAAAAATACAGAAAAATTTGAAATTTTTAAAGGACAATACTTAATTATTTAAAAACATACTGTTTCACATACATATGCTTCAAATATATTTTACAGAGTTTGACACCGTTAAGACTAGCGGCCTTGCCACATAGATAAAACATAAAATAAAAGTACAGAAAGGAAACCAAAAAGAAAGCATACCAAAAGGGACCTCCTAAGTCCAACAAGACTGACACTTATACTGACTGTAGTAGTAGGGATGTGATTAGCGTTTGACAAAACACTAACAGCTCCCAATCTAGATGTTATAGTAACACATCTCCACGTCACTTCATATCCTTTCCTTCTGAGTTGTCGGGAAGTACGCAAGATTCGAGCTCATCGTCTGATCGTCATAAAATAATCCAAAATGCAAAACAAAAATGACACAGGGCTAAGATTCATGTACAAGTTTAAAAGTGGGAATGAATGTGTAAAATAATAATATATATGGAAACCATATTTATACAAACAAGCGTATCTTATACCCACAATTACATATACTTTATTTATTCTAATGCATCCCTGAACTATATGCTGACTCAGGCCACTAAACGCTGTCAATGATATCTATCCCATTTACCAAGATCAGATATCACTAGACCACATGCCACCAACGTACTCCCAATTACCAAGAGCTACGCCACCTAACTTCACATGGAGCCTAGGTGTTATAAGTCGATCGTCCCTGAGAATTCAGGCCAAGAACCTTGTCTTGCCTAGCATGCATAGATAATAATCCCCGTCGGGATTGCAGGCGACTGATCAACCTCGTGCGTCCCATACCGCACGGCGGTGGACTTACACATTCCTTAATGCAAGTCTATATGATCACTCACTCATCTTGTGGCAACTCTTAGCCATAAGTATTAAGTTAATAATGGGGAATTATCGTATCAACTTTTCAAGTTATACTTATTATCTAGATACTTAGGTTGAGTACCAAATCCATCCAATGTCTTGCCATATTTGATCTTTGTCCTTACATAATAAGTTCAGTTTGTATAATGGGTAATTGTATGGTTAACTTCCCAGGTAAGAGAGGTGGACTGTAAACGGCATAGTCGACCAAGTCTTTCCTTAGCCAGAACCCAACCAAATATAACTACTCATTGTATCCAACTTTCCTTATGTTAATGGGGATCAATTACTTAATATCTAGCAATGTTTTTCTCTCATTAACCGATTATTTCCTTAATCTATCAATCACAATCATTCAAGTATAAATAAAATAAACAATTATAAAATTAACCGAATAATGCAAGCACAATACAATACCAAATTGTCAAAGATTATTCCTATGATAATTAATTAAGGCCGGCGTAACCTCGCCTAGTGATTTGTGAAAATCATTATTTGAGAATAGGCTCTCCTTAATTATTTATCGCTAGTAGGGCTTAGGTCACCACTACACACATATATATTAAGTTATTTTACGCTAACCGTCCCAATCGTATACGAAATCTTGCCCCCACCTTTTGTTGAGTGTTGTTGAAAGTCCACAAGTGTTGTCTTCGATCTTTGCCAAGAACCTAATTTACGATAACCGTTGGATTGTACGAAATTTATGAAATAATTAGAATATAATTTATGGTTAATTGAACATAATCCCGTTATAACTTGAAATATTTATTTATTTAAATATATCATAATAACCTCCAAAATAATTATTAAATTCAAATATAAATTATATTATACCTCCTTTTGAATTTGTTTGTTTTAGAAAATTGTCAAGAGTATATTTCTAATAACATTTAAATTATAATAAAATTTGGGCATTATAACGACTTAAAATGGTAAAATTTATTTTGGACTTTATAAGTTCAATATATCGACGTCTGAACGGAATTTGCATAGAAAATTTAAAATAACCTTTATATAAATAACATAATTAAAATAATATAATTAAAATAAAATGGACATTATAACGGCTTACCGATTACTTATGAAAATGATTTGGGCAGAACTTTGACGTATAAAACTCCCTTGAAACTTTAGAAGAACTTTTACCACAAAATACTCTAAAGGTTACGAACCGATATCGTGGGAACTTCGATAACTAAAACTAATATTGCTATATGAAGAAATTAGAGAAGGAAAGAAGTAAAGAAGTAAGAAAGATGATTTGTGAATGAATGAATGAAAATGGGGTGGAAGAGACCCCTATTTATACTAGTTGTAAAATATTAAAATAACATAATTTATCATCTTTTGCCCATACCTTCCAACTTTTCAACTCTTGCTAGTAAATATGTCTCTATCAAATATTTACTAATCTTTCATCAATAGTGCTTTAGGTGTTCTAGTATGACTTTGTGAAAATAATTTATGACAAAGGTATGGGAGCTTGATTTCATGACATAATATTATGTAGGATATTAATAGAAAATGAGATATATATTTCTTTTATAAAAAGTAAAATGTTAATAATATTAATAATAATAAAAATAGTAAAAAGGATAGTTATTTGATATTTTTATTGTCTTAAGATTATTTTATTTATTAATTGGTTTATAGAGTAAAATGATAATATTCAAATAAAATAAAATCAATTAATAATAACAAAACAAGAACAACAATAATGATAATAATAATATGAATAATTAATTAACTTAAAGTTAAGGGTTTTAAGTACCAATTTAAATTTCAAAGTTTAGTTTATAAAATGAAACGATGATATTCAAATTGAAGAATAAAAGTAATAAATATAAAAAGTAATTAATTAATAAATTAATTATTATAAGTGTTAGTTTCAACATTTAATTTTTAATAACTAGCATTGTTAAAATCTCAAATCTAACTAGATATATTATTTAGTGTATGGAAAAATTAGGATGTTACAAAGACCATAGGCAAAGTTCAATATGAAAAAACCTCATAATTTCACTATAAAGACCATAACAAAAATTCCAAGGTGAAAAACTTACCATTTTCTCTATACAGACCATAACAAAACTTCAATGTTAAAAAACTCACAAATTTCTTTATAAAAAGCATAAAAAAAGATCCAAGTTAAAAATACTCACAAATTTAACCCTAAAACACTAACAAAAGTTCCAGGTTAAAAAACTCAAAAATTTCACTATAAAAAAATAATAAATGTTCCAAGTGAAAAAACTCATGAATTTCACTATAAAGACAATAAAAAAGTTAAATGTGAAAAAACTTACCAATTTCACTATAAACACCATAACAAAAGTTCCAAGGTGAAAAACTTACCATTTTCACTATAGACCATAACAAAACTTCAATGTTAAAAAAACTCACAAATTTCACTATAAAAAGCATAAAAAAAGATCCGAGTTAAAAATACTCACAAATTTCACTCTAAAACAATAACAAAAGTTCCAAGTTAAAAAACTCAAAAATTTCACCATAAAAAACATAATAAAAGTTCCAAGTGAAAAAACTCACGAATTTCACTATAAAGACCATAAAAAAAGTTAAATGTGAAAAAAGTTACCAATTTCACTATAAACACCATAACAAAAATTCCATGTTAAAAAACTCACAAATTTCGCTATCAATACCATAGCAAAAGTTCGAAGTCAGAAAAGTTTCCAATTTCACATGAAAAATTATATAAAAAGTTCCATGTTAAAAAAACTCACCTAATTCACTATAAATAACCATGACAAAAGTTTCATGTTAAAAACCTCACAAATTTCACTATAAACACCATAATAAATGTATAAGTTAATAAACTCACACATTTCACTACAAAAACAAAAATAAAAGTCAAAGTTAAAAATTCATGAATGTCCCTTTAAAAACAATAACAAAAGTTCCAAGTTAAAAAACACACCAATTTCACTATAAAGACCAATACAAAATTTTCTTGATAAAAAAGTCAACAATTTCACTATTAAAACCATAACAAAAGTTGAAAGTTAAAAAAACTCACCTATTTCACTATGAAAATAAAAAAATCTTGAATTTAAAAAATCACCAATTTCCCTTTAAAAACAATAACTATAGTTCCAAGTTATAAAACTCACCAATTTCACTATAAAGACCATAACAAAAGTTCAAAGTGAAAAAACACATTAATTTTGTTATAAAAAGTATAACAAAAGATCAATGTTAGAAAATTCACAAATTTCACTTTAAAAACCATAACGAAACTTCCAAGTAAAAAAACTCACAAATTTCACTTTAAAAAACATTAAAAAATTTCAATATTAAGTCCATAACAAAACTTCAATGTTAAAAAACTCAAAACTTTCACTATAAAAAGCATAAGAAAATGTCCAAGTTAAAAATACTCACAAATTTCACTCTAAAACCATAACAAAAGTTACAGGTTAAAAAAGCTCAACCAATTTCACTATAAAAAAACATAACAAAAGTTCCAAGTGAAAAAACTCACGAATTTCACTATAAAGACCATAACCAAAGTTCAATATGAAAAAACCTCACAATTTCACTATAAAGACCATAACAAAAGTTCCAAGGTGAAAAACTTACCATTTTCACTATAAAGACCATAACAAAACTTCAATGTTAAATAACTCACAAATTTCACTATAAAAAGCATAACAAAAGATCCAAGTTAAAAATACTCAAAAATTTCACTCTAAAACCATGACAAAAGTTACAGGTTAAAAAAGCTCACAAATTTCACTATAAAAAACATAATAAAAGTTCCAAGTGAAAAAGCTCACGAATTTCACTATAAAGACCATAACCAAAGTTCAATATGAAAAAACCTCATAATTTCACTACAAAGACCATAACAAAAATTCCAAGGTGAAAAACTTACCATTTTCACTATAAAGACCATAACAAAACTTTAATGTTAAAAAACTCACAAATTTCACTATAAAAAGCATAAAAAAAGATCCAAGTTAAAAATACTCACAAATTTCACCCTAAAACAATAACAAAAGTTCCAGGTTAAAAAAATCAAAAATTTCACTATAAAAAACATATTAAAAGTTCCAAGTGAATAAACTCACGAATTTCACTATAAAGACCATAAAAAAGTTAAATGTGAAAAAACTTACCAATTTCACTATAAACACCATAACAAAAGTTCCAAGGTGAAAAACTTACCATTTTCACTATAGACCATAACAAAACTTCAATGTTAAAAAAACTCACAAATTTCACTATCAAAAGCATAAAAAAAGATCCAAGTTAAAAATACTCACAAATTTCACCCTAAAACAATAACAAAAGTTCCAGGTTAAAAAACTCAAAAATTTCACTATAAAAAACATAATAAAAGTTCCAAGTGAAAAAACTCACGAATTTCACTATAAAGACCATAAAAAAGTTAAATGTGAAAAAACTTACCAATTTCACTATAAACACCATAACAAAAGTTCCAAGGTGAAAAACTTACCATTTTCACTATAGACCATAACAAAACTTCAATGTTAAATAAATCACAAATTTCACTATAAAAAGCATAACAAAAGATCCAAGTTAAAAATACTCACAAATTTCACTCTAAAACAATAACAAAAGTTCCAGGTTAAAAAACTCAAAAATTTCACCATAAAAAACATAATAAAAGTTCCAAGTGAAAAAACTCACGAATTTCACTATAAAGACCATAAAAAAAGTTAAATGTGAAAAAAGTTACCAATTTCACTATAAACACCATAACAAAAATTCCATGTTAAAAAACTCACAAATTTCGCTATCAATACCATAGCAAAAGTTCGAAGTCAGAAAAGTTTCCAATTTCACATGAAAAATTATATAAAAAGTTCCATGTTAAAAAAACTCACCTAATTCACTATAAATAACCATGACAAAAGTTTCATGTTAAAAACCTCACAAATTTCACTATAAACACCATAATAAATGTATAAGTTAATAAACTCACACATTTCACTACAAAAACAAAAATAAAAGTCAAAGTTAAAAATTCATGAATGTCCCTTTAAAAACAATAACAAAAGTTCCAAGTTAAAAAACACACCAATTTCACTATAAAGACCAATACAAAATTTTCTTGATAAAAAAGTCAACAATTTCACTATTAAAACCATAACAAAAGTTGAAAGTTAAAAAAACTCACCTATTTCACTATGAAAATAAAAAAATCTTGAATTTAAAAAATCACCAATTTCCCTTTAAAAACAATAACTATAGTTCCAAGTTATAAAACTCACCAATTTCACTATAAAGACCATAACAAAAGTTCAAAGTGAAAAAACACATTAATTTTGTTATAAAAAGTATAACAAAAGATCAATGTTAGAAAATTCACAAATTTCACTTTAAAAACCATAACGAAACTTCCAAGTAAAAAAACTCACAAATTTCACTTTAAAAAACATTAAAAAATTTCAATATTAAGTCCATAACAAAACTTCAATGTTAAAAAACTCAAAACTTTCACTATAAAAAGCATAAGAAAATGTCCAAGTTAAAAATACTCACAAATTTCACTCTAAAACCATAACAAAAGTTACAGGTTAAAAAAGCTCAACCAATTTCACTATAAAAAAACATAACAAAAGTTCCAAGTGAAAAAACTCACGAATTTCACTATAAAGACCATAACCAAAGTTCAATATGAAAAAACCTCACAATTTCACTATAAAGACCATAACAAAAGTTCCAAGGTGAAAAACTTACCATTTTCACTATAAAGACCATAACAAAACTTCAATGTTAAATAACTCACAAATTTCACTATAAAAAGCATAACAAAAGATCCAAGTTAAAAATACTCAAAAATTTCACTCTAAAACCATAACAAAAGTTACAGGTTAAAAAAGCTCACAAATTTCACTATAAAAAACATAATAAAAGTTCCAAGTGAAAAAGCTCACGAATTTCACTATAAAGACCATAACCAAAGTTCAATATGAAAAAACCTCATAATTTCACTACAAGGACAAAATTCCAAGGTGAAAAACTTACCATTTTCACTATAAAGACCATAACAAAACTTTAATGTTAAAAAACTCACAAATTTCACTATAAAAAGCATAAAAAAAGATCCAAGTTAAAAATACTCACAAATTTCACCCTAAAACAATAACAAAAGTTCCAGGTTAAAAAAATCAAAAATTTCACTATAAAAAACATATTAAAAGTTCCAAATGAATACACTCACGAGTTTCACTATAAAGACCATAAAAAAGTTAAATGTGAAAAAACTTACCAATTTCACTATAAACACCATAACAAAAGTTCCAAGGTGAAAAACTTACCATTTTCACTATAGACCATAACAAAACTTCAATGTTAAAAAAACTCACAAATTTCACTATCAAAAGCATAAAAAAAGATCCAAGTTAAAAATACTCACAAATTTCACCCTAAAACAATAACAAAAGTTCCAGGTTAAAAAACTCAAAAATTTCACTATAAAAAACATAATAAAAGTTCCAAGTGAAAAAACTCACGAATTTCACTATAAAGACCATAAAAAAGTTAAATGTGAAAAAACTTACCAATTTCACTATAAACACCATAACAAAAGTTCCAAGGTGAAAAACTTACCATTTTCACTATAGACCATAACAAAACTTCAATGTTAAAAAAACTCACAAATTTCACTATAAAAAGCATAAAAAAAGATCCGAGTTAAAAATACTCACAAATTTCACTCTAAAACAATAACAAAAGTTCAAGGTTAGAAAACTCAAAAATTTCACCATAAAAAACATAATAAAAGTTGCAAGTGAAAAAACTCACGAATTTCACTATAAAGACCATAAAAAAAGTTAAATGTGAAAAAAGTTACCAATTTCACCATAAACACCATAACAAAAATTCCATGTTAAAAAACTCACAAATTTCGCTATCAATACCATAGCCAAAGTTCGAAGTCAGAAAAGTCTCCAATTTCACATGAAAAATTATATAAAAAGTTCCATGTTAAAAAAACTCACCTAATTCACTATAAATAACCATGACAAAAGTTTCATGTTAAAAACCTCACAAATTTCACTATAAACACCATAACAAATGTATAAGTTAATAACCTCACACATTTCACTACAAAAACAAAAATAAAAGTCAAAGTTAAAAATTCATGAATGTCCCTTTAAAAACAATAACAAAAGTTCCAAGTTAAAAAACACACCAATTTCACTATAAAGACCAATACAAAATTTTCTTGATAAAAAAGTCAACAATTTCACTATTAAAACCATAACAAAAGTTGAAAGTTAAAAAACTCACCTATTTCACTATGAAAATAAAAAAATCTCGAATTTAAAAAATCACCAATTTCCCTTTAAAAACAATAACTATAGTTCCAAGTTATAAAACTCAACAATTTCACTATAAAGACCATAACAAAAGTTCAAAGTGAAAAAACACATTAATTTTGTTATAAAAAGTATAACAAAAGATCAATGTTTGAAAATTCACAAATTTCACTTTAAAAACCATAACGAAACTTCCAATTAAAAAACTCACAAATTTCACTTTAAAAAACATTAAAAAATTTCAATATTAAGTCCATAGCAAAACTTCAATGTTAAAAAACTCAAAACTTTCACTATAAAAAGCATAAGAAAATGTCCAAGTTAAAAATACTCACAAATTTCACTCTAAAACCATAACAAAAGTTACAGGTTAAAAAAGCTCAACCAATTTCACTATAAAAAAACATAACAAAAGTTCCAAGTGAAAAAACTCACGAATTTCACTATAAAGACCATAACCAAAGTTCAATATGAAAAAACCTCACAATTTCACTATAAAGACCATAACAAAAGTTCCAAGGTGAAAAACTTACCATTTTCACTATAAAGACCATAACAAAACTTCAATGTTAAATAACTCACAAATTTCACTATAAAAAGCATAACAAAAGATCCAAGTTAAAAATACTCAAAATTTTCACTCTAAAACCATAACAAAAGTTACAGGTTAAAAAAGCTCACAAATTTCACTATAAAAAACATAATAAAAGTTCCAAGTGAAAAAGCTCACGAATTTCACTATAAAGACCATAACCAAAGTTCAATATGAAAAAACCTCATAATTTCACTACAAGGACCATAACAAAAATTCCAAGGTGAAAAACTTACCATTTTCACTATAAAGACCATAACAAAACTTTAATGTTAAAAAACTCACAAATTTCACTATAAAAAGCATAAAAAAAGATCCAAGTTAAAAATACTCACAAATTTCACCCTAAAACAATAACAAAAGTTCCAGGT
>CAWUDS030000521.1:2500-40000 GCA_963859935.3 Lathyrus sativus | reverse complement strand
ATATCTAATTCTATATAGAATAAGATATCTAATAATATCTTATACTAAGAGTTTGTAATATATTCCATAAGTAATCATATTCATAGAATATGATTGATGCCTTGGTGGTGAAATGGTAGACACGCGAGACTCAAAATCTCGTGCTAATACAGCGTGGAGGTTCGAGTCCTCTTCAAGGCATAATATTGAGATCTATTATGGAATTGGAATAAGTTCGCCAGCAGATCACGAAGTTTTGGTGATCTTATCTATCTAATGAAATGAATGGAGAGTCCATTTTGAAATCGTCCCGCCTGCAACCCCTGTAAACCAACGGATAAAGTAGATTTTATATTCGATTTAGGAGATTGGTGACTTACCCATTCAATGACTTTGGCACTCGACATTCCAAAAAATGGGTACTGTACTCTCGGGTCGGGTGAATTCCATAATAGACGCCTGTTGGCATGCCAACCTTCTTTCTCAGGACCTATCTGAAAAGAAAATTCTGTACTTATTGGTTGTGAATATCTGAATAGGACAAATCCCCCCGTGGATCTCTTTATTTGCTTCAAAACAAGTGGGCTCGGTCAAGGGCAATATGGATTCTCGATATTAGGGGATCTTCTCAATTGAAAGATCCCCTAATATCAACTTGAGACGACGAGAAAGAAAGTATCTATTTTATTTCATTATTCAGTGAAACCAATCGTTCGTTATTGGAAGAGATAATAACAAGCATCTCGTCTGGGAAAACCCATTTTTTTCTCAACAATGTCTTTGTGATTTGAGCCAATAGGGTTCTGTTAGATAGGAACACATTTGATAAATATTGATAACTTTCGTATAGAGTAGTAGAACGAAAAAATTCATTTGATACTGAAGTATTGGTTGTAAACCATCTCTCGCGATCAATCGATAATCTCAAATTCTGTTCTTCCATATCCTTCCTCAACCATCTTTCATCTAGATATTTCCAATAAGTTTTCTTGGTTTTGGAAGTCAAAAGTATCTGTTCCTCTGAAGAAAATTCTTCTTGATGTGAAAACACAGGATCCTCATCCTCTTGGAATAGCAAAAAGAGTGGATCTCCGGGGTCCCAAATGAAATGGCTTATGTGAAAAAAGCCTTGTTCGTTGGAAGATCTCACTCGTGTCTGGTCCTGCATGGTTCCATCCTGCAAGAACTCCGAATCATTCTCACCCTTTTCATCATAATCATCTTTGTCCTGAAATGACCCTTCCCCATAGGGAAATCTCAATTCATTGGACCCTTCGTCAAAGAGAAAGCACCAAGGGCGCCACAGTCTAGGAGCCCAAAGTATGTTTTCCAATAATTCCTCCATTAGGTCTAGCTCTAGCTCTAGCTCTATCTGTTTCGGGTCGTAGACTCCGACTCCTTCCCCTTCTTCGAACCCCGGTTCATATTTTTTATAGAGAAATCGTTCACTATTATAAATGATAGAAGAAAACCCATTTTGAAGCATCTTTAAGGGATTTCTTTCGGGCCGAAGAAGCAACGGCACTCCATCATTATCAAACCGACTTCCTGTCTCGGAGGGTCCCAGCAGAGCACCCTCTATTTCTAATAGCCCATGAACTAGATCAGAATCATTCTCACGGAGTCTATAAGAAGCATCATTGTTTTCATTAGGTCTGGGTACAGAAAAAAAGTCTTCAGCGACCGATCCGGCAGAACAACTCAAAAGATAAAGAAGTATAGTTAATTTCTTCATGCTTCTTCCAAGTTCGACGTACCATTTGTACAAAGAAGAATCCCCCTCCTGACATGCTGTCTTCTTCATATAGATAGATATAGGATCTATAGAGCAATTACTGAGAAGTAGATTTTGTGAAACAACCCTCCCTATCTGATAAAAAAGGATCCCATGATCCTGAATCTCTCTTATATGAGATCTAAAATTCCAAGTTTGTCTATGAAGAGCAAATCGAATTATATTAGTGTCTATAATAGATTTCTTTTGTATAATACTAATCGATAGCGCCTCATTAGTAAGTGCTACAAGATCAGGTACATTAGAACCTAGAGTTATAGACCCCAATCGATTAGTATTGAATATTTGCTTTTCCAAGTGAAATCCCCTAGTATATGAAAGAGTAAAAAAGTGCTTTCTTTGTTGTGGAATAAGAAGCCTTCGTACCTTAATGCATGTATTTAATTTATCCGTCCCTATTAAACAAGGGTCTACTTTTTCTGGAATATGAGTAGAAGCAATAACAAGATTATTGCTAGTAGAACCTTTTTCAGAATCTCTGGAAAGAGAGTTCACTAATATACCCAGCGATAAGTCATCCGACTCCTTCCTATCGAAATCATGAATGTTTGGAATCCAAATTATGCAAGGAGACATTGCTTTTACTAATTCCAATTGAATTGTGAGATAAAACCGGTCTAGTTCCTTTTCCGGTATGATATCGCTAGATACCGGATCCTCCATACTTAGAAACTTCAATCGGCTATCAAGCTTACGGTCGAAATCGTCGCTATGATCCCTTTCATAATTCTCTGGATTATAGCAACTACCCTCGTAATCCGGTAAAAGACTGTAAATGGTACCCTCTCTTTGATCAAAAAGATCGTCCTCATCATAACTCGTATCAAAACCCCTAGGAAAGTTCTCCAGGAACTTGTTTACAAATACTGTAATGAAAGGAACATAGGAGGTTGTCGCTAGAGATTTGAGCAAATAGGATTGTCCAGTTATTATAGAACCTATCACTAAAATACCCCTAGAAGGGGATAGGGCTAAGCGTAGCGAAAAGGGTTTATCATGAGATGGGAAATCCAAACAGCTAGCCCTACACGGGATTTCTGAATAAGTGATTGTCTGATAATGAGCGAGGAATACCCGTCTTTCTGCTAAGCAGGATGTATTGAACTCATAATTCATTAGATCCTTTTTATGAATGTCAATTAAATATCGTAAGTAAATTGTTCCCGGTTGTTCAATCATTTGATAACCAGAGTTATTCTTTGATAACTCATCACTATTAGTAAGACTCACTAAAATTTGATCCATCCTTTTTTCTGTCGTTAAGGTAGAGAAAGTAAGCAAGAATTCTCTTTCTTTATCAGCAATTAAATCACTATTCGCGATCCAGGATTCTATTTTATCAGAAATGCAATCACTATTCATGTTTTTTCTTTTTTTTATCAATGAATAGATTTCTTTACTTGTATGACTTAAATGTCTCGTATTTTTCAAAAACGCGATTCGATTGATGGGATTTGGTAGAATCCTTATGAACTTCATGAGATTAAAACCTTCACCCCTTGGGACGCCAGAAGGCGAACCTCGTCTTTCTTCTCGAAAATTTTCGAATTGTTTTAGAGCCATTCGAAAAATATACTGTAACCAGAAATATTTTTGTTCTGATGTACCATACCTATCCAGAAGTTTTTTCAATTCAATGATGTAGGATGGAATCATCAACGATTTGACCTGTTCGAACTCTGTCTGTAACTCATTAGAGAATCGAGAAACAAAGGAAAGATGTGTATGAACTAAATATCCAGTAATAAGAAGAAGTAAAAGGATTGAAAACAGGAACTCCTCAATATTTAGTGATCTCAGATGTGTCGATATGAATGGTGACTCATTATTTGTGTGAAGAAGATCTTTTTCGTACACCTCTACAAGAGACTTATGTAAACACTTACTCCAAATCTCACTTATACGATTCCGTTGTCCAATACCCAGTTTTTTCCGAAGAATTGCCTTGGCTCCATGGATAAGATTAGGCAAAATAGATAACATTTTTTTCCATTTAGGACTCTTCTTTAGTATCACAAATAGGTCTGAAAAAGTATGTATAAATAGTAAAAGTAGATTTTTTTGCCCTGTCGTGGTAAGGAGCGACGGTATTATATACGGGTACAATGGCTTCAATTTGGAGAGAACGGTTGAAAAACTACTCTTTCTTTGAAAGTTTCTATACATCTGCCCTTTTTTAAGGAATTTTTTTAGAGGTTTTTTTTTCCTCTTTTCGGATGGTAAAAATTCCTCAGAATATAGAGTATATGAATATAGAGTATATAGAGTGTCACGCAAATCAGTGTCAAGCAAATCTATGTTTAAATCGAAATCCAAATACGTATGCAACTTTTTCCATTTTGGATCAGACAGATTAATAGCGGAAAGACGATTACAATAAGTTCTTTCAAAATTCACTATTTCTTCCTCTGTTAGAGGTGTTCCAGAAATGTCCGCAATAGCTCTAGGACCGCGAGTTGGAAAATGGAAAGATTTGTACAAGTCATATCCGTCATCACCACTTTGCGGAAAATTATTTAATATGTTAGAGACCTCTAACTCGCTTGGTGAAATAGTATCTCTGTCCAAAAAAACATGTTTTTTTTTCCCGTCGCCAAAAGAAAATATTTTCTTTCGACTGAACAAGACATTGAGGAATTGTTCATACAAAAAATCATAATTACAGGACCTTTCCCCATAAAAAGAGAATCTTTTCTTACAATCGAAATCTTGATTATTCAAGAATCGAAGTCGATTTACTTTATAAAAAGAGGAAATCAATGAACTTCTATGAAAACATTTCACAGGATTCAGCCAATTGTCTTGATTTGCTATCTGATTGATCAATAATTTCGATTTTTGAGAAGTATAATAGTCATCCAATAATAGGGCTTTCTTTTTTTTCAAATGAACCGTTTGCAGACCCATTGATTCTAACAACTGATTCCCGAGTGCATCATTCATACGTTTCAATTCATCCATATGGATCTGAGACCTATGAACGGGCATACTCCCAAAACTCACCAAGAAAAAAGGAACTGAGTTAGAGAAAAAGGGAAGAAGCTTGGACAAAAACAAACAAAGTGACTTAGAAAAATTTTTTTTGTCGATAACCTCAGACCAATCAATCGAATATGCATTCATATGTAATCGATCGAACACTACTTGAAAACGGCTATTCTCCTCAGAAATGAAATGGTCCAAATGTTCCTGGAAATTCTTGCTCCCCTTGGACCATTTGTATTTATCTGTATTTGGATCCTTATTCACGGATCTCTCGGTTCGATAAATAAAAAGAAGAGGATCAAAGCATTTCTTCTGACTCTTTTTCCAATTTGAGAAACGTTGATTGATCATGTGTTTCCTTAGAGGTATATGATTATGAATATCATTTTCATACCTTTTAATTACATATTCTAAGTTGCGATTGAATCGATTACCTTGAAAAGAATTCCCACAAGAGGTCTGGACCCATTTTTTTATGATCTTTGGATAAAAAGATTCATTCGCTTCGTAAAAAAGCCGAGGCAGAACCAATAAAGATTTCTTTTTTGATTCATCCCTGGAGTTGAATACTTGATTTACAAATTGTTTATCATCAATTTTCGACAAATCAATAGAAAAAGAGAATCCATTATGATACACCAGATCCGGCTTAGTTATTGAGAGATTGAATAGATTTGCCATTTCTTGAAATCTCTCTTCTGATTGAAAATCGCGATGTAACAAGTACCCCCCCCTATTCTGGTCATGGAATAGATCAAATAAACCAAAAACTAGCTTTTTGTTCAAGAATGAAATATGATTTGGAACTGTCAAAAGTTTCTCCTTTGCAACCCTATCACATCCTCTATCGGATGAAATAGGATGAATTGAGACATTATTTTGTAAATACATGATTATCTTAACTATATTGGCTATTTCTTTATTTTCCGATTGCCTCGAAAGAACAAAAGAAACATCTTCTTCTTTTTTAAATAATTTTATATCTTGAGCGGACTTCTCAGTAGGATTCAAATCCAGATGAAGTTCTGACCATCTGTCGCCGAAAAAAGAGCAATTATCTCTCTCAGATATATTTTTTTCTTTTGGACCAGACAGGAGCGGAACAATCAACCTAGTCATGACCAACCTATTGATATTGAACGAATCTTTTGAGTCTTCCAATGGATCATTCCCGGATCCAATGGAATTGATTTGTATAGGAAGAAGCCCTGTCAAATAAATATTTTTTTTTTCGATCATCTTTCGATTGTTAATACGATATATAAGGATCGCTAGTAGAAATAAGACAAAATTCTTGATCGTGAAATATCTTGTTAAACCGCGTGAAACTAGGATACTCCAAATTCTGGAGTCTAAGAGTTTGATAAAACTCTCTTGATGGAAAAAAATGTGAATGACAGATATGACTGAATGGAATTGTGTCCAGGAATCTGAGAAATAGGAAGAATTCTTGCTCTCTCTAAAAATGTCTCGCAATTCTAAAATCCAAATGTCTAAGTCATTTTTCTTCGTTTGATTCATATATCCCCCTTTATTTAAAAAAATTAAAAAAATTTGATGTATTTTTTTTATCGATTGTTTTTTCTATTCTATTTATTTCTCTTTTCTCTATGTATTTATTTATATCTAAACTGAGATATATCATCATACCAGCAACTTGATTTGCTATTTCACTCTCAATCTCTTGCCCTAAAAAAAGGATTCTGTCGTAAAAAAGTTGATGGTATAAGTCAACCCAAGTAGCTTCATCCTCGCCAGGAATTTGAAAGGCTACCTTTGGAACACCTACTGGCATAAAAAAATGATGAAGTTGTCTGACACCAGCATGTTACTTTGATGTCAAATTGTGCAGATTATAGATATTTATCTATGATCTATATATCTATTTTATTTTCGATTCCGAAAAGAATATGAAATTCAGAAAATAATATGAATATTTTAATCTTCAAGTTTTTCGTTTTACTATGTATATCATATTAAGTATAAGATATAAGCTTTTTCCAATAGAAGAAGTTTGACCCCTCCCATTAATAATTCCCATTATTAATGTTTTCGTTTTCTTTATTGGTGGGGTCTTATATATTCCATTTTCATGTGCCTCACAACCCGAAAGAATTCGGGGGGAGGGGTCATTTCGTTTTTTGATCTAGAATGAATAGTTTCAAGAGATGAGAGAATTCAGAATACCCACTAGAAATACTAATCCAATCCATAAGGATGTAGCGGAAAAGACAACATTTTTGTTACTTGACCAACCATCAGGAGAAGCAAATACAACAGGTACACTAATTAATAAAATGGATGAAGTAACAATTAATGCAAAAACAGCTAATTGAAACGCAATAGTCATGTTTATAATCCTCTAATTTACCAACAAAAGAACTATACCATTTGATCCCCCAACCCCTTTTCTTTTGATTTGACCCCTTCCAAAAATAAATAAAAAACACATTCTCATTATGGGGGGTTTTATCATGAATCCATTGATTTTAGATGACACTCCTTATTGAGGCATGAATCGAGGGGTAGTTTTTTTTTTTTTTACTTCACAAAAGAGCATGCTGGATCATGAATATATAATATATAATATATATGGATAGAGAACTAGACCAATAGATTCACACTGGATATCTTTATCATAGAGAAAAGGGTATTAATTTGTATGGTCATGTTCTCTTGAGTGGAATAAAGATAAAATAGAAATTAGCTTTTGGAGAGATGGCTGAGTGGTTGATAGCTCCGGTCTTGAAAACCGGTATAGTTCCAAACAAAGAACTATCGAGGGTTCGAATCCCCCTCTCTCCTTTTTCTTGGCGAATGGATTTTTTTCTTTTATTGATTTAAATTGATTTAAGTTGGCTCGGTTTTTTCGGGCTCGGCTAAGTGGTGATATAGCCGAGCCCGAAAAAAGATTAGATATAAATGAATTGAAAAAGAAAATATTTTTTCAATATGATCTCCTCGACTCAACTCAATATGTATACTAAAATCAAAGTGATTCTTACGTCAAGCATTGGATTTCATGTCTCAATTAAGAGGAGTCATGGAAAGAACAGGCTCCAAATCTCTATCAATTCCTTTTTCAAATCCTGCGGCAGCTGCGCGAGCTCTTCCCGCGTGCCATAAATGACCTACGAATAGGAAGAATCCTAGAACAAAATGAGAAGTAGCTAACCAACTTCTAGGAGAGACATAATTGACTGCATTAATTTCTGTAGCTACGCCACCCACGGAATTTAAAGAACCTAAAGGAGCATGAGTCATATATTCTGCGGAACGACGTTCTTGCCAAGGCTGTATATCTTTTTTCAGTCTACTCAAGTCCAAACCATTAGGACCTCTTAGAGGTTCTAACCAGGGAGCACGCAGATCCCAAAAA
Organism: Lathyrus sativus; assembly: GCA_963859935.3. Lineage (NCBI taxonomy): Eukaryota > Viridiplantae > Streptophyta > Magnoliopsida > Fabales > Fabaceae > Lathyrus > Lathyrus sativus. The sequence continues at coordinate 31,862 of CAWUDS030000521.1, read as the reverse complement.
CGCATAGTTTCTCCTCCAAAAATGACTTCTCCGGTCGGAGAACGCATTAGATATTTACCTAAACCGGTAGGCCCTTGAGCGGAGCCTACATTAGCTCCAAGACGTTGGTCTCTAACTAGAAAAGTAAATGCTTGAGCTTGAGAAGCTTCCGGTCCAGTGGGACCATAAAACTCACTAGGATAAGCAGTATTATTAAACCAGACAAAGCAACAAGCTATAAAACCAAAAACGGCTAAAGCACCTAAACTATAAGATAAGTAAGCTTCCCCAGACCATACTAGTGCACGCCGAGCCCATGCAAAGGGTTTGGTTAAGATATGCCAGATTCCACCAAGTATACAAATGGAACCCAACCATACATGTCCCCCAATTATATCTTCCAAATCGTCCACACTAACAATCCAACCTTCTCCCCCAAAAGGCGATTTTAGTAAATAACCAAATATAATGCTTGGACTAAGGGTTAAGTTGGTAATTTTTCTTACATCTCCCCCTCCTGGAGCCCAGGTATCATATATACCCCCAAAATAAAAAGCCTTCAATATTAGAAGAAAAGCCCCTATACCTAACAAAATTAAGTGAATACCTAAAATAGTAGTCATTTTATTTCTATCTTTCCATACATAACCAAAGAATGGAAAAGATTCTTCAAGAGTCTCAGGTCCCAGAAGTGCATGATAAATACCGCCAAAGCCCAATACTGCAGAGGAAATTAAGTGAAGTACTCCAGATACAAAGTATGGAAAGGTGTCGATAACTTCCCCTCCAGGACCTACCCCCCAACCTAGAGTAGCTAGATGGGGAAGTAAAATTAAGCCTTGTTCATACATGGGCTTCTCGGGTACGAAATGAGCAACTTCAAATAGGTTCATTGCTCCGGCCCAGAATACTATTAATCCGGCATGGGCTACATGGGCCCCCAGTAGTTTACCGGATAAATTGATAAGTCGGGCATTCCCGGCCCACCAAGCAAAACCAGTCGTTTCTTGGTCACGACCAGTTAAAGGTAAAGTTCCATTAAAGAGCGTTTCCACGTGGTAGAACCTCCTCAGGGAATATAAGGTTTTCATGAGGCTGATCTTGAGCCGCCATCCACGCACGAATACCTTCGTTTAAGAGAATATTTTTGGTGTAGAAAGTCTCAAATTCAGGATCTTCCGCTGCGCGGATTTCTTGAGAAACAAAGTCATAGGCACGTAGGTTCAGGGCCAGACCGACTACTCCAAGAGCACTCATCCATAAACCAGTTACTGGTACAAATAACATAAAGAAATGTAACCAACGTTTATTGGAAAAAGCAACCCCAAAGATTTGGGACCAAAAGCGGTTAGCAGTAACCATTGAATAAGTTTCTTCTGCTTGGGTTGGGTTAAAAGCACGGAATGTATTTGCGCCATCACCATCTTCAAATAAGGTATTTTCTACGGTAGCGCCATGAATAGCGCATAGTAGGGCAGCGCCCAATACACCAGCAACTCCCATCATATGAAATGGGTTTAATGTCCAATTATGAAACCCTTGGAAAAAGAGAATGAATCGAAATATAGCTGCTACACCAAAACTAGGCGCAAAGAACCAACCAGACTGGCCCAGTGGATAAATCAGGAATACAGAAACAAAAACAGCAATTGGACCGGAGAATGCGATTGCATTATAAGGCCGCAATTGAACAGATCGAGCAAGTTCAAATTGACGTAACATAAAACCTATTAATCCGAAAGCACCGTGAAGAGCAACAAAAGTCCACAGACCACCTAATTGACACCAACGGGTCAAATCTCCCTGTGCTTCAGGACCCCACAGTAACAACAAAGAGTGTGCTAAACTATTAGCAGGAGTAGAGACTGCTGCAGTTAAGAAGTTACAACCTTCCAAATAGGAACTTGCCAATCCATGAGTATACCATGAAGTTACAAAGGTGGTACCTGTGAACCAACCCCCCACGGCAAAATAGGCGCAAGGAAAGAGCAATAGACCGGACCAACCCACAAAAACAAAACGGTCCCTCCGTAACCAGTCATCCATAATATCAAATAAATCATTTTGATCTTTGGTAAATTTACCAAGAGCTATAGTCATAGTAATCCTCCTATTCAACTACTTCAAACCATTTCCGAACACCTCCTAGGATTTTCAACGATGGAACCTTCGAGGCTTTTTTCATTTTATATAGAATATGATTTCTCGTAGACTGTCCCTTCTTTTCTACTGGGGTTCGAATAGAAAAATTCTTTTTTTGTCCATTGATATCTAATAAATCCATTAACTTAATTAATTGGCTTATTCCTTTCTATTCTAACAAAATTCCCTAAGTCATGACTCGAAAATTGTCTTATGACTCATAAATCCTAGAAATACATTTTTTAAAGAACTATTCCAAAAACAAATGATCGATCGCTTTTATTACTCTCGTTACCAGCGGATCCCCAGACATACTACTCTGCTTTTATCAAATAAGATTCTTTTTGAATCTTGTTCGTGAAATTAAAAAAAAAAAATAGTTTTCTATATTATTCGAATTTGTATGTCTAGAAAACTACTAGAGGATCCTATTTTTACTTTCTATTTTACTATTTTTACTTTCTATTTTACATTGATTTCTTTTATTGTATTCTTTGTTCTATTTTTCTGTCATTCAGATTAATCTAATTCCGACGTATACCCTTTACTTGCGGATCGAGGTAATAAATTGGACTCTTTTTCTCTATTTATTTTTTTATCTATCTGTCCTATTTTTGAATATTCTAGGGAATTGGATTAATAATAATAGATTCTAACTGAAAGTTTCGTCCAATAATTGCCTTCAAAATCTCGTATGCATCATAGATATGAAAACCAAATGTTTGATACTCGAAGTCATGATTGGATGGATTTTTCTATTCTTTTTATAGACATATCTTCTATTTTTATAGACCTATCTTAAAGAAATAATAGAAATCAATTTTGATCTTTTCTTGTATTCGGAAAAAAGATATTTGGAAGTCAAATGACTTGTCTGTTGGAACTTAGAATAAGCCCTCCCATTGGAGGAGAGGAGTAGCAATTGATTCCTAGGAACAATAAGATATTATCCGAAATATAGACGGATTCTTGCAGAGTTCGAACCAAAAGGGTATTAAAAAGAAAAAAAGATACACTGTTCGAATTTCATTTCTATCCACCAATTGGAATATCAGAATAGTGGATATAGTTCTGATTCAATAGGTTAGGTCCACTTACTTTTTTTAGAATCTTTCCCTTTATTGGATTGGAAGAATCCAAAATAGGAGTATATGACAATTAAAGCAAAGAAAATATCAGATTCTAAAAAAAGAAATATATATAGAAAAGAATACTATTTCCCTTTCTAACTAGAATGAGTTTACTCTATTCGAATGATAACAATAACTTAATAGAGTTTAAATTCTAAATTGGATTTTTTATAATGAAATTCAACTATTCATTAGTTTTTTTTATTTTATTACAAACAGAAACTTCTTACAAATATCAAGAATATTTGTATATCTTTCTTCAAATAGAAATACTACTGTTATCATTTTTTGATCAAAAAAAAGCCCTTTATCAGATTTGAACCGATGACTTACGCCTTACCATGGCGTTACTCTACCGCTGAGTTAAAAGGGCGCCGTTTGAGTCAATTCCCGAATACAGAATCAGCCAATATGAATATGAATATGAATATGAGTTGAGTACATCTATTTCAAATATTTCCGAATCTTTGATAAATGGATTCTATCCTGTCCCTTAACTCAATTCTTATTGATCTTCATCCTTTTTTATTTTACTCCATTTCCGGATTCATTCTCATTTTTTTATTTCCCTACTTAGTGTGAAATAGAAATATACCTAATTCAATCTTCTTAACACTGAATGAAAGTGAACGAAATAAGGTGTTAATGCCCCCCTGTTCCAGCAAATCAATTATTTCCAGAAAGGATTCTATGTTTATTTTGGTTTCTTTCGCATTACTTCGTTTTATTTTGTATTTTGTTGAATTCTAGATTGGTGATTGGAATGAACCATTTCGAAATCGAAAGGGTGAATCCAAAAATTGTAAGGAATTCTGAAAGATGGGAAGATCCTTCTGATTGAATCATTCTATTGACAATTTCAAAAAACTGTTCATACTATGAACATAGTAGAATGGAGGTCGGGCAAGGCTGCCCCCATCGTCTAGCGGTTTAGGACATCTCTCTTTCAAGGAGGCAACGGGGATTCGACTTCCCCTGGGGGTAGGATACTACGAAAGGAAATGGATCAGGGATTATCAATAAAGACTAAATTGGATTCTTCCTGCTGGGTCGATGCCCGAGCGGTTAATGGGGACGGACTGTAAATTCGTTGGCAATATGTCTACGCTGGTTCAAATCCAGCTCGGCCCAAAAATAAAATATTTACGGATCCACCATGAAATGATAGACCCCATTTGGTGTTCTCTTAAAATCACCAATGGGTTCGGATACACAAGATTAGAATCTCGAGTCCTATGTGTTTTTTCCATATTACTTACATATTTTTTCCACAAATTAGGATTTTGCAAAATTCCTATCGGGATCTGTAAGTTTAAAGTCTAAGGAAAGGGTTAAAGTTAAAAAACAAAAAAGACTCTTTTTTGTTTCCTTGATTTCTTGATTGATTTATTTTTAAATCAAGTTGGCAATAACGAACGGATTGCGATGCGAGTCATCCGTGTCGATAAAGTGCAGACCCATCCAAATAGGAATATATATAGAAGTAAGCCCCAGGGGTTCGAATCTCAAATAGAAAAACAAAGAATTTGGATGAAATTGTAAGAATATATATATGTATACTATACGACTTTTTCCCTGGGATTGTAGTTCAATTGGTCAGAGCACCGCCCTGTCAAGGCGGAAGCTGCGGGTTCGAGTCCCGTCAGTCCCGATGGATACAAATCCAAAAAATATCAATGGATTTAGTGTATGAAAGGGAATAAAAATAAAAAAAAAATATCATTTCTAACGGGTATCTCCTTTTTTCTTTTTTAGTTTTAGGGAAAGGTTGGGACAAAGAAAAAGGACTTTTGGATTGCATCAGAAAGTCATTTTCTTATTTGGTATGGATAAAACATCTTCCGATGTTATACTATTCAATTCTCGACCATGAATTCTTGATTTGATAGATCACATATAGTTATTCGTGATATGGATCCGATTGGATATCATCGAGATCCTATTTATACCATTGAATTTAGTGAAGAAATATTTTTTATTTCTATGGGATTAAATCCCGAAGTATTTATTAGAAATTAAAGAGAAAGAAAACATAGAGATTATGGAAGTAAATATTCTCGCATTTATAGCTACTGCACTCTTTATTCTAGTTCCTACTGCCTTTTTACTTATAATTTATGTAAAAACGGTAAGTCAAAGTGACTAATTTTACTGAAACATGACTTCTTATTTCTTAGCAATGATTGAAGAAAAACATGAAAAAAGGATTTCTATTTCTTTTAATCTTTGTTTTAAATAAAATGATCAGACTACAACCAGCAGAATTCTATTAACCATATAGTAGAAAGAAATCAAATCTATTTCTTTCTACTATATTCTCTATTACGGTAGGAGTAGGATAAAAATAGAATGTTTTACTAAAAAAAAAAGAGTTCCTATGGAGGAACCAATTTATCATTTTCTTTTCATATGGATATATGGATATCGATCTATAGATATATATGGAATGTAGGCGTCCACATTTTTCTTTATTTCATCTAAATCTATTCTATTTGTATTGGTTCCAATCAATCTGAAATAATTCAAAAGCAACGCCATTTTTATTCTTCTTAGTTTCATTTTTAGATTTAAGATTCTTTATCAGAATCCCGGTAACTAATAAATAAAAATAAAGAATCTTTTTAGTATTCCAAAATTTAAATAGATTAAATGGAATCGGAATCCGTTTCCAATTATCTTGATTCCCGGGATATCAAGATGGCAACAATTTAAATATTTGTTTGATTCAAAGAGTTTTTTTTTCAATAAGATATATACATGGAATATATTACACCACTGGAAGCAATACAAGAGAATTTCTAAATCCAGATAGAATTGCATTTCATTAATTAGTATTAATAAAATAACTCAAATAGTTCAAAACTGGAAGAACTCAGCTATAAAACAATTGAGACAGTTTGATCCCTTAACTCAATTAGTATTACCTTTAAAGTCCACTTCTTCCCCATACTACAAGGGAAAGGGAAAATGTAAAAACTACCATTAAAGCAGCCCAAGCAAGACTTACTATATCCATGTCAATTATGTCTCCTATCTATATCAATATGATCAATATGAAGAAATTCTTTTATTAATTCTTTTTTTATTGTTTACTTATTTTTCTTGTATTCTTTTAGTTTTTCACTAAAAATTGGAGAATATCTTCTAATAATAGTGGAATCGCTGGTACAGAGTCAAAAAAGGATTCCATTCCGTCCTAACACCATTGACGAAACATCCAATTAGAACATATAGCAAGTTCTTATCCGATTTGGAGTAGAATTGAAAAATTGAAAGCATAAATAAAAAATATACTTAGAAGTAGTAAGGTAATGAATCCTACTAATAGGTAGGAACTATGTTTTCTTTCCCCCCCCATTTTAGTAAGTAAAAAATAAAGAATCAAGATAGATTCTTTTGCATACTCTTATTTGCATCTGTTCGTTCCATCGGATCTAATCCTTATTGTATCTCGATTCGTTCTCTAAAACAATTGGAAAAGAGCCTATTCAATTCTTTTACTATAGATTACCCCAAAGAAAGAGTTTTCTTTTTCTTAGAATGGAAATGGAATAGAAATATATTTCTAATATAGACTCATGATTCTATTTTTTTTTTTAAGTTAATTAAGAAAGTTGTATTTGGTGAATTCAATTCCCGCTTTCATTCCTTCACTATCTATTTCGACATAAACAATAAGAGGACTCTAGGAAAAGACAAATTATCCATCCTAGAATCCTGTTTTCCCTTTGTCTATTTCTACTTTACTTAATATTCTGTACCTACCTATTTTTTTAGGTTTAGTATCGAGTTAATTCTAAAACAATAGAAATTAGAGGATTTCTAGAACATTAAAATCCGAAAACAGCTACATAATCATATGGTTCGAATTAATTGTGCAGTTGAAAAAAAAAAAAAACCAAGAACCAAATAGTCTTCTTCACAATATACATACTATGACTGAACTAATTCTACGGTACAAGGAATTTTCTAAATATAGTATATCTACAAAAACTAGAAAGAACCAAGGGTGTTTACAGAATTTATCAACAAAAATGGAGTTCTTTTTACCAGCTTAATATGTTGATTAATTCAAATTCCTAAAAATTCATTTCGAACAATTGAACCTTCTCAAATTGTTTCTTTTTAAGAACCAAAAAGATTTGTGCCAAAATAATAGATGCCAAGAAGAGCAAGAGACCTTGGACACGTAATGGATCTTGAAGCACTATTTCTGCATCCCCCTGACCAAATCCACCCACATTAGGATTACTCGTTAATGGTTGATCAAGTTTGATAGATTCACCCTCTGAAACAAGAAGTTCTGGTCCTGGCGGTAGAATATCAATCACTTCACGTCCATCTGATGCATCTACTATCGTTATTTCGTATCCACCTTTTTCTTTTCGTATTATTTTGTTTACTACACCTGTTGCTGTAGCATTATAAACATTATTATTACTTTTGCTTCCGTCGGGATAAATCTGACCCCTTCCCCTGTTCCCGCCTACGTATAGAGGATATTTTAAGAAGTAAACATCTCTCTTAGTAGCAGGATCTGGAGAAAGAATAGGAAAGGTAATTTCACTATATTTTTTCCCAGGAACGGGGCCTATCACAAGAATATTTTTTTTTGTGGGACGATAGCTTTGAAAAGACAAATTACCCATCTTTTCTTTAATCTCGGGCGAAAGACGATGAGGAGGGGCCAATTCAAAACCCTCTGGTAAAATAAGAATAGCTCCTACATTCAAAGCCCCCTTTTTACCATTAGCAAGAACTTGTTTCACTTGCATATCATAAGGAATTCGCACAACTGCTTCAAATACAGTATCGGGAAGTACCGCTTGTGGAACCTCAATATCTACGGGCTTATTAGCTAAATGGCAATTAGCACATACAATCCGGCCGGTAGCTTCTCGAGGATTTTCATAACCTTGTTGGGCAAAAATGGGATATGCATTTGAAATGGGTGCTCGAGTTATTATATGGATCATGAGCAATACGGAAATAGATCGGGTAATCTCTTTCTTTATCCAAGAAAAAGCATTTCTAGTTTGCATGGTCCAATCCTTGATCCTGAAAATTTCTACAATAAGATTAGGTAGGGAACTGGCACAGTTCCCTATCCATGATTCTGCTATTTACTCCAATTATTTGCCTATAATATAGGAAGAATACGAGTAAAACGAAAATGAATAAGTGAAATTTGGAATGTTTAGCTTTTATATAAAAGCTAAACAAATTTTAGAATTGGATCAGTGGGTCCTTTTTTCAGTCATTCACGGAATGGAATTGAATCATAAATCGATAAAAGCGACGGAGATACACAATTTAAATAACGGAAAATCCAGTATTTAAAAATAATATTTAAAATGGCTGGCAAAATAGAAACAAGAAAAGATATAATATGATCATTCGGAGTAAATCCAAAATCTTTATAGACAGACCAAATCATTAGTTCCCAAAGACCAGTCGAATGGTATCCTACAGAGAAATCAATTAAGAAAAGAATAGAAAAAGCTTTTATTGTGTCACTTAAGTTATATACAAATTCTTGAACCCAAGAGTTAAGAATAATGAGTTCTTGATTACCCCTAATAGAATAAACACTTAGAATAAGGAAACATATTATATTTGTAAAGAAATGAAAAATCGTATGGATATTATCTTCGTTGTTCGTCTGAATCAATTGGATGGTCGCTTTGTAGATTTCGATACGAAGGTTTTGTAAATGTGTTTCCGGGTATTCCTTTAGCATTTCATCCAAGAGGAACAGTTCCTCGAACTCTAGGAATTTCTTTACAATAGTTTTTTCTTGAATAGTATTCAAGAAAATTTCGGATTCTTTCGTATTCCACCAATTAGTAATCCAAGATTCCAGACTTTTCTTAAATGTAAAAGAGATGCACCAGGGCAAAAAGACTATAGATGTAAGACATAGAAGGGGAATGAATGCTTTCTTTTTTGCCATTTTTCGTCCTCAGTTTCATCTCATTTTTCAACTCTAGAATATTCTATATATTCTAATATTTCTATCAAGCATAAGTTCTATTACAAGTAAATACTAATAAAAAAGCGAGTTTAGCCTATAATATATTAATTATTATAGGCTAAACTCGCTTTATAGGCTAAACTCGATCGGCTAAACTCGCTTTTTTATTAGTATTCTTTGTAAATAATGTCCAATGGTATATTCAAGAATCTGGACAACTCCAAAGCATGTTTTGCAAGCATATATCTACGACCATCTTTAGTAGGAGTCATCGGCAAGGTCCCGTGTTTTCTGGTTTCAATATAAAGGACATCACCCCAGATTCGGTTAGTTACTAGTATGAGGCACGAAATTTCTTTTATTAAAATGCGGCGAACATTAGAGCTACTTATTCCAGGAATAGGAAGTCTGTAACGAGTAATATATAGCACTCCTTTTCTTTTATCGAAAAAATTAGTTCCGCCAATTACAGTCCAATAATTAATATATTGAAACATGATACCGCTTAGGATACTGACAATTGCAGTGATAAGCAGAGAAACAATCTTATTTGGTAGCACAAAGAGCCATTTAATCGGTGCATCGAAAATGTTCATCCGAGTAAGATTGCTATAGAAACGATAGAGAGAAAAGAATCCCACGAAAAAACTGACATGACTTAAAATTCGAAAAAAAACGTGTTGGAAACCCGGGATAGTGTCCATCCAAGTAGTTTCTGACACATAGGAACATAAAACTTTTTTGTTTGTCTCGTCCTTAATGAATTCACGGATCATTTGAAGTAAATAATCCAAAATTGTTCTAAGGAAATAAAAAAACAAAACGAAAAAGATATTCCTAAAAAGAAAGGCCGCAAAACATAAAATAAATAAATCCACCAGGATGTGTGGCGGATACGGGCGGCTTCTTTCTAGGAGAAGAACTATTACTTTTAATATACTTAAAAGGTAAGTTCCATGCAGGAAAATATGTGTCACTGTAATAATAATACAGTGTCTTTTTTTCCAGATCCACAGGTTTTTCAAAAATCTTTTACAGTGTCTTTTTTTCCAGATCCACAGGTTTTTCAAAAATCTTTTCAAGTCTTTTAGATCCATAGTCTATATATCAGAGTTACTAAATAGGAGAAATAAAAAATATATTCTTAGTCTAAATTAGTTTAAATAAAATAGTGTAAAATAAGGTATTAGCTACAAACTAGTTACAAAAAGGCGGAAATAAAAAATAGATTCTTAGTGCAAAATAACGTAAAACTAAGTTTAAAATTGTTTTTATTCAATCTTCCAAATTTTTAGTCAAAGGAACGAAACCATGGAACTGAAATAACTCCGTTAAAAACTGCTTTAAAAAATGACGTGGTACGACTGAATCCAATACTCCCTTGTCGAATAAAAGGTCCGCCGATTGGGAACCTTCAGGCACTTCCACATTCAACAATTGTTCAATCACTCTTTTACCCGCAAATGCAATGGTTGCGTTTGGTTCCGCAATAACGATATCCCCCAACATCGCAAAACTAGCGGTTACCCCACCAGTAGTCGGAGATGTAAGTATCGCTACATAGAATAACTTTTTATTTATTTGATAATTATATAACGCAGAAGAAATTTTAGCCATTTGCATTAAGCTCAAACTTCCTTCTTGCATACGCGCTCCTCCGGAAGCACAGACTATAATTAGAGGTAAAAGTTGATTGGTAGCATATTCGATCAACCGAGTTATTTTCTCACCCACTACGGATCCCATACTACCCGCGATAAACTCAGAATCCATAACAGCTATTGCTAAAGGAATACCATTTAGTTGACCTATGCCTGTTTGAACCGCTTCTGGTAATCCTGTCTTTTCTTGATAAGAATCAAGACGATCGATATAAGGTTGATCTTCTTCCTCTTCCTCGGGAGGATCCACGAAAATCAAGTCGAATGCAATGGGATCCCATTGAAGAATTGGAATTTTTTCAATCGAATCAAATTTAATGGGATCCAGAGAAACCATGTCTTCATCCATAGGATTCCAAGTACCTGGATCAATCAAAAGTTCGATTCTATCTGAACTTCTCATTTTCAGATGCTCACCACAGTATTCGCAAATACTCAGTTTGGCTACTAAAAATTGTTTAAAATTTAAGCTAGAGCAAGTTTCGCATAGAACCCATAAATGACTATATTGGTTCATTTTAGCCAGCATATCCATTTTGCTATTATCATCACTATCCTTCTGACATATATCTGTATCTGATGTATCAGATATCTCCAATGGATCTGATCTATCTGATCCATCCGGATCATTTATATAATCTGGATCTGATGTCTCCAATGTCTCCAATGGATCTGATCTATCTGATCCATCCGGATAATAGATCTCATCTAGATCTGATGTCTCCAATGTCTCCAATGGATCTGATCTATCTGATCCATCCAGATAATAGATCTCATCTAGATCGTATATACCATATAGATCCTCCTCTGTATCTGATAGATCAGATAGATCTATCTCCAATGGATCTGATATATCAGATCCATCTATATAATATGGATAATCTGTATCTGATGGATCAGATAGATCCATCTCCAATGGATCTGATATATCAGATCCATCCATATAATATGGATAATCTGTATCTGATAGATCAGATAGATCTATCTCCAATGGATCTGATATATCTGATGTATCAGCAAATGGATCGTATCGATAATCTGTATCGGATGGATCAGATAGATCTATCTCCAATGGATCTGATATATCTGATCCATCAGATATATCTGCATCATCTGGATCTGCTGTCTGATTTCTAGCATTTGTGTTCCTTAATATTATTATATTTGTACTATGGCTTTCACTAGTATTTTGGCCCCTATCGCAAATGTAACTCTTAAAGTCCATATCACGGTAACTGGCATTGGATTTGTCAATATCCTCCCAGATTTGAGAACGAAGATAATTCCAAATGCAACAATTAATGGATTTGTCAATATCCTCCCAGATTTGAGAACGAAGATAATTCCAAATGCAACAATTCATGTTATAAGTCCAACTATCATCATTATAAGCATAATATATGTCATAACTATTATTATGACTATCCCAAACGGATAGACTTTTTGCAAATAGCAAATTATGATTATGTATGTTGTTCACATCTGCTGAATAGTCAGCATGACCATGACTATAACTACAATTTTCACTATTGTTCTTCCAGCTATGAATGTTATTATGCATATCAGTTAAACTAGATGGGTCTCCACCGTTATTTTCATCAATAGGACCAAAACTATCTATACCAAAACTATCTATTGATTTACTTAAACCACACCTGTATTCTAAACCTCTAGTAAACAGCATACCTCTAGTAAACAGCATCGAATTGAACCCTTGTCTTTCCATAGATTTTTATTCCTTTTTAAATTAAAATATTATATAATGAATAGTCATTGTTTTTTATTTTATCGAATAGTTATCAAATTTAATTTTAATTCGTATATTAATTTATTTAATAATTAATAAGTAATTGAAAGTTATATGAATGAACAATATATCCCCACCCAAGAACAGCCTTTTTTATTTTTGGTTTATGGCGAAAAACCTATGATATCGATTCATGTCAATGTGATGAATTGAATCGATATCATCTGGGACGGGAGGATTCGAACCTCCGAATAACGGGACCAAAACCCGCTGCCTTACCACTTGGCCACGCCCCATTTGTTATTCTATATAGATATTTACTTTTGTCAAGTTAGACCATATTTCTTTTTTCTTTTAGATTTCATTTTTAATATAAAAGTATAAAAAAAAAAAGTGGATATTAAATAATATATATAATAAATCATATCTTATATATATAAGAATATATATAATAATAAGTAAGATAATAAAAAATAAAAAAATTAGAATTCAAAAAAAAAAAAGCAAAAATACAATTCATTTTATTAAAGAACAACATTTTTTTTTATGCTTCATATCTTTAGCTTGGTCTGTATTAACTCTGTCCTTTATTCAAGTAGTTTTTTCTTGGGGAAATTACCTGAAGCTTATGCTTTTTTGACTCCAATTGTAGATTTTATGCCAGTAATACCCTTACTCTTTTTTCTCTTCGCTTTTGTTTGGCAAGCTGCTGTAAGTTTTCGATAAGATCTTTCATTTGAATAATGTCCTAAAAAAAGTAAGAATTTATTAGAAAACTCAAATTGGAACTTTTTTAAGGAAACATAATATGAAATAGAAGAGAATCTATTCTCTTTCTCTGTCGTTTTTTTTTTTTAATTATCTTGGAGATTTTGTAATGCTTACTCTAAAACTATTTGTTTACACGATAGTGATATTCTTTGTTTCTCTTTTCATCTTCGGATTTCTATCTAATGATCCCGGACGTAATCCTGGACGTGAAGAATAAGAAAATCTTTTTTCTTTCCCTTACTTGTGCTTGATTTTGAACTATTTTTTGTTTTTCTATCTATTTTCGATCTTTAACTAGTCAAAAAGAACTAGTAAAAAATGAAACAAACAGGGAATAAAAAAAAAGAAATTCCATAAGTTCAAAAGAAAAAAATGGCAAATCATCAATAAACGGAAAGAGAGGGATTCGAACCCTCGGTACAAAAATGCGTACAACGGATTAGCAATCCGACGCTTTAGTCCACTCAGCCATCTCTCCCCAATTCAAAGAATGGAATTATTATGCTTATGATACCTCGCAGGGCTCGAAAAAAGGCTTCAATATTTATTTGATATGGATCTTCATTTGATATATTTTATCTATCTTTTTTCTATTTGATTCTAATTCTATATTAACTCATAAATATAGATTGAGTTATATATTAATTGTATATATATATACTAAATACGATAGTAATAAATAATTATACTAAATAGATATAAATCATTATACTAAATAGATAATCTAAATCTATAATTTTATATTTTCTTTTTTAGTTTGTTTTTTTATCCAACCAGAGTCCAGCTAGGTACTGGCACAGCTCTTTTTTCCCATGAATCCTGGATAACAACGATTTATTTTTCTGTATCAGATTTGAAACAAACTTTTAATTAATTCAAACATTTTAATATGATCAAACAAAAATAAAAATAACTTTGTGATCGTATCTCATACGAATGAATCAGGTAACGTATCTAAAAAACGAAATAGAACTATGGATTCTTGCATTGCATAATGCATTTTTGTGTTATGAATTTAGTTTAGTAATTTTGTCGAGATCTATCTGTCAAAATACCTTCAACAAAATCCAAAAATAAAATCCAAAAATGAGATTTGCCCCCTTTTCTAAATTTCATTAGGGGGCCTTTACGAAACATGTAAACACTCTATTTATCATAAAATTCTGCACCTATTTCAGAATTATTTATGACTGATTCCCTTGTTCGACAAAAGATCTTTTTATATACAAAAATGGTATTGTAGCGGGTATAGTTTAGTGGTAAAAGTGCGATTCGTTCTAACGATCCCTTAATAGTTAAGGGGTCCCTTTCGTGATTCATATCACGATCAAAAACTTTATTTCTTACTTTTAGGGATTTCATCCTTTATACCTCTCAACGAGCAATTCGAGGAATAATATACATTATCGTAATTTGTATACAATTTAGAATTTATTCTAAAATTATGAAACATAAGTTTTTGCACAAGAATCCCAATTTTTGAATATAAGTAAAGGATCCAGGGAGAAAGATATCTAAAATTAGTTTCCAATCGTAACTAAATCTTCCCATTTTTTTTTATTTTTTTTGTATAGGAGAGAGTGAAGCAAAATAGCTATTAAACGATTTTTTTAGTTTACTAGAAACATCAATATATTTTTTTAGCTCGACGGAAATTTTATTCTTTTCCTAAAGATTCTATCAAATAGAAATAGAGAACGAAGTAACTAGAAAAAAAAGAGATTGTTCAAATACTCCTTTTCTTTCTATAGGGATCATCTAAAAAGCAACGTGAATTCTATTCATACCGAAAGGCTGACATAGATGTTATGGGTCATTTTTTTTTCATGTATTCCATCTATCTCTAAAATTATTCTGTAAAGGAGCTGAATGAAACAAAAGTTTCACGTTCGGTTTTGAATTAGAGACGTTCATTCATAAACGTCGACTATAACCCTTAGCCTTCCAAGCTAATGATGCGGGTTCGATTCCCGCTACCCGCTTATATTCTATTTCTCTATATATTCTATTCTATTTTTTATTTAGTAAATTTCTTTAGTTAGTTTTAGTTATGAATATTCAATTGGAATGATTTCATTTCGTCTTATTCTATTTAGAATTTAGAATAATTATTATTTCGATATTCAGATAGATGGAGGAGTATTTTATAGAATTCTTTTTTTTCTTTCCCTTTTCACGAAATTTTCGTGAAAAGGGAAAGAAAAAAAGAAAAGCGTCCATTGTCTAATGGATAGGACAGAGGTCTTCTAAACCTTTGGTATAGGTTCGAATCCTATTGGACGCAAATTTATTACATATTGAATTTATTGCAATTGCATATATATTACTTGAATTCGTATATTTCGAAAACTATATTGTGAATTTCTTCTCTTTATTATTCTTTTTGAAATATGGAAAGAGACTAATTATCTAGAAAGGTATGAAATTTGGAATCAATTTTTTTCTACTTGTTCCTGAAGTAAAAAGAGTTCCATCTGTTCCTGAATAGCTTCCTTCAAAATGGCTTCTGCTTCCCCAGTAAATGTCTTGGTCGAAGATATGATTTCGTTGAATTTCGGTTTATTCGTTTTTAAATAAGCCCGTAACTTAACGAGAAATTTCCTTACCTGTTGAATTTCTAATGAATCAAGATAACTATTCGTTCCAGTATAAATAGTTATTATCTGTTCTTCCACAGTAATAGGAGATGATTGGGATTGTTTAAGCAACTCGCGCAATCGTTGACCTCTTGCCAATTGATTTTGCGTAGTTTTCTCAAGATCGGTAGAGAATTGTGCAAAAGCTTCTAATTCTGCGAATTGTGCTAATTCCAATTTTAATTTACCAGCGACTTGTTTCATGGCTTTTATTTGAGCCGCCGATCCAACTCTGGAAACGGAAAGACCCACATTAATTGCGGGTCTGATCCCAGCATTGAATAAATCGGCAGATAAGAATATTTGACCATCTGTAATGGAAATGACATTCGTAGGAATATAAGCTGAAACATCTCCGGCTTGGGTCTCAACTATTGGTAAAGCAGTCATACTTCCTTCACCTAACTGACAACTTAATTTCGCGGCTCTTTCCAAAAGACGCGAATGTAAATAAAAAACATCTCCGGGATAAGCTTCGCGACCTGGTGGTCTTCGTAATAGAAGAGACATTTGGCGATAAGCCTGTGCTTGTTTGGAGGGATCATCATAAATGATTAAAGTGTGACGTTCACGGTACATAAAATATTCAGCCAGAGCTGCGCCTGTATAAGGCGCGAGGTATTGTAATGTAGCTGGGGAATTTGCTGTTTCAGCCACTATAATAGTGTATTCCATTGCTCCTCTTTCTTGTAAAGTAGTTACTACTTGAGCCACAGAAGATGCTTTTTGACCAATAGCTACATAAACACATACTACATTTTGTCCCTGTTGATTGAGAATCGTATCTGTAGCTACTGCTGTTTTACCTGTTTGTCTGTCCCCAATAATCAATTCTCGCTGGCCACGCCCTATAGGGATCATAGAATCAATAGCAATAAGTCCCGTTTGAAGAGGCTCATACACGGAACGTCTGGAAATAATACCGGGAGCGGGAGATTCAATTAACCGAGATTCCGAAGCTGAAATTTCTCCTCGACCGTCAATAGGTTTAGCTAGGGCATTTACAACACGACCCAAATAACCCTCACTTACTGGTATCTGAGCAATTATTCCTGTTGCTTTTACGGAACTTCCCTCTTGTATCATCAAACCATCACCCATTAATACAACACCAACATTTTTGGATTCCAAATTCAAAGCAATGCCTACTGTACCCTCTTTAAATTCTACTAATTCACCTGCCATTACTTCATCAAGACCATAAATACGAGCAATGCCATCGCCTACTTGAAGTACGGTACCTGTATTTACAATTTTTACTTCGGTATTATATTGCTCAATCCGTTCACGGATAATTTGACTAATTTCATCTGCACGAATGGGTACCATGAATATTTTTATTAATTGGATTCTTTTTCGAAAAAAAACAAAAATAGGGCCTCTCCATACTCTCTATTATAGTAGAACCACTAATTAGTTATTTTTTTCTTTGATCGCCCCAAACATACCAATATTAGCAGCGATCATACGTAAATGTAACTCGTTGTTTAAGCACCTATTCAGAGTTCCCAGAGCTCCTTGTAATGCTTGTTGTAAAACCCTTTGTTGGACTTGATTAATCGCCCTTTGTTGTTCAAAATGAATGGTTTCATTTTTGTAATTTTCGAATTGTTCCAAAGTTGTATAAATGGAATTAATTAAATTCCATTTTTCTCTCGTTCTATCTCGGAATAACCATTCACTCGAAACCGATCTGCTTCCATTTCTACTTTCCTGAAACGGGCCCGGGCTTTTTCCAGCTGTTCAATGGCTGTTTCCCGTAGTTCTTCTGAATTTCGAATAGTTCTCAGGATTCTCTGTTTTCGATTATCTAATAAATCACTTAATGAAAGTAGATTCTCTTTCCATTCATTTCCAAATGTCTATGATCTCTTCCCGAACCAAACATGAATCTTTCAATTCATTTGGCTCTCACACTCAATTCCTTATAGGAAATTCCCCCCTATTTATTAGGGAATGAGCCTATCCTCTTTTCTCTATTTCTAAAAATCTTGAAAATGATTATCAATACAAGACCCAAATATTTGGAGGACTCTTCTGAGCAAACAAATAATTGTCAGCAAAGTTGTTTTTTTTTCTTGAAATCCAAAGAATTATGATTAATTTATACGTAGGTCATCAATTCCGCATTGTAGAAAAGTAGAAACGGAGGCGTTAAACAAAACACCTTTTTTCCTATTTTTCATCATACAGAGAATTCAAGTCATTTTATCGACATGAGTGTTCTATATCGAAAAAATTAGAATTTCCCTATTAACATAGTGGTAGAAAGAATACTAGACTGCGTCGAAACTTCAAACTCGTTAGCTTTAACCATGGTAATGTTCCAAAATTCTTGGTTGATAGAGAATCAAAGTAGATTTACCACTGAATCGCGAAATGCTATGGTTCTGAACTATTTTTTTCGTTATTTCGTAAGAAGTCATTCGCCGGATCATGCACATTTTCCTAGTTATAACAAAAAAAGTGCAGTTGGTTGGATCCAATCTATTCTTTGAAATAAACAACTCGCACACACTCCCTTTCCAAAAAAAATCAATACACCTAGGACTGCACTTATATTTATTAGATTTGTTGCTAAAATATCGGTATCAAACCCGAAACTTCCGGCGGATGGCCAGGAAATGAAGCAAAGAAAAGAATCGGTTATATTTTTCATATGATCACATCTCCTCTTATGGATAGACTAAATTTATTTCTACGATTCCAAGTTTTTTTATTCGTTTTTGTATATAATAGTTTATTCTATAATCGAATTATTTAATATGAATATATTTACTTATTCTTTCTATTTTGATTCTTACTAATAATGAATATTAGTAAGAATCAAAAGATACTAAGAAGACTATTCTATTCTATATTTGGAATTGGTTAGTCAATTGAAAGATTCCCTATAAGGAATGATATTTCTTAGAAATAAATACTAGTTCGTATGTAAATTGCAAAATACTTAGTTGTTTTCAACACTTTCTAAATAAAAAGGGGGTCATTGGACTAATGAAAGGGACGGAAGAAGGCAAATCAGTATGTTAATCCGAATGCAAAAAATTGTAACAGTAAAATCGAAATAGAATTAGCAAGAGCAACAACGAAAATCCATGAAAAAAAAAACAATATGTATTTTTTTGAATAAATATTAAACTAAACAAAAGGATTGGCAAATAAAAGCGCTAATGCTACAACCAGCCCATAAATAGTTAAAGCTTCCATAAAAGCCAGACTAAGTAATAAAGTACCCCGTATTTTGTCCTCTGCTTCCGGTTGTCTCGCAATCCCTTCTACAGCTTGCCCTGCAGCTGTGCCTTGACCAACTCCAGGTCCAATAGAAGCAAGCCCGACGGCCAACCCAGCAGCGATAACAGAAGCAGCAGCAATCAGTGGATTCATGATAAGTTTCTCCTATGTCAAAATAAAATAAAGAAATAGTTAATAATATAATCAACAAAAAATATATGACTTAATTATTTCATTCGTCCTATTTCTCTTTATCTAGTCGAAGTGTAATTCAAAATTTCAAACTGAAGAATTTGGATTGAATTATCTCAATTACTTCGATATTTACTTTTTTCGTTTCTACCCTTGTCGTTTTTTGTGAATACATACAAATTGGGGTCTTATCTTACATTTCGTTTAAACCTTTCTTTTTCTTTTTGATTTCATTTTTCCAGTCATTTTATATTCCATTCACAATTCCAAGAGATGGAAGAGCTCTTTTTTTTGAATCCCTACCTAAATTTAGAGTAGTAGCAGGACAAATTGAGATATATAGTCATATATAACTAATGAATATCTACTATGACATATACATGTGTTTGTTCCATATCGTAAACCAATTCATTGTATCTTCGATTCAATGAATCATTCTCGGAAATCCCCCAGCTGTTTTATAACGATTAGATTATATATATGCCTAGTTCGACCCCCCACCCTTTATTTTAATTGAATTTCTATTTTTTGTTGAATTTCCTGATAAGTGTTTTCATTTTCTTTATACTTTTTGATTGTTATGAAAACTTTTCATAATTTCTTTTGGATTTTTTGATTTATGTTCCTTAATTTTATTAATGTTCCTTAAGTAGATTATCGCGAGCCAGTCGCGGTCTAAAATCCTATTTAGATAACTAGTCAATGATGCCCTTCCATGGATTCACCTATATACGCCGCAGCTAAAGTAGCGAAAATAAGAGCTTGAATACCGCTTGTAAATAATCCAAGGAACATAACAGGGATAGGAACTACTAAAGGTACTAACGAAACAAGAACAACCACTACTAATTCATCCGCTAATATATTTCCGAAAAGTCGAAAACTAAGCGATAAGGGTTTTGTGAAATCTTCTAAGATGTTAATCGGTAAAAGGATTGGCGTTGGTTGGATGTATTTACCAAAATAGGCCAATCCTTTTTTTGAAATACCCGCATAGAAATAGGCTACTGACGTAAGTAAAGCTAATGCAACAGTAGTATTTATATCATTTGTGGGTGCAGCTAACTCTCCATGAGGTAACTTTATAATTTTCCAAGGCAAAAGTGCCCCTGACCAATTCGAAACAAAAATAAATAGAAACAGAGTTCCAATAAACGGAACCCATGGACCATATTCTTCTCCAATCTGAGTTTTGCTCACGTCTCGAATGAATTCAAGGACATATTCAAAGAAATTCTGACCAGACGTGGGAATAGTTTGTGGATTTCTAACAACTAGAATGGTTGAAATTAATAAGATAGCAATTACAACCCAAGAGGTAATAAGTACTTGAGCATGCACTTGAAAATCCCCTATTTGCCAATAGAAATGTTGACCTACTTCCACAGCAGATATATCATAGAATCTGTTTAATGTGTTGATGTAACATAATAGAACATTCATATTGCCCTCTAAAATAAAAAAAGATAACTTGAAAGGGAATTATTTTGATTCAACCATTTCCTTATTTTACTTGGATTTTCCATTTGGAATACCTACTAATCCAAAAATATTTCTTTTTACACAATTTTGTAATGCTATAATAACCAATTCCAAAAATTTATCACCGCCCAACCAAATCTAAAAATGGATTTATCTTATTATTAATCAATAATTTTGTATCTAGCTAGAACGACCCTCACAAATTGCAAAAACTAATTTGTTAAGAATGAATCCGATGGAAGCCATAGTATCATCATTAGCCGGAATCGGCAAATCCGCAAGATCGGGGTCACAATTTGTATCGATTACACAAATCGTTGGAATTCCCAAAGTGATACATTCTTGAAGAGCCTTATATTCTTCTTCCTGATCAAGGATTATTACAATATCAGGTAACCCTGTCATATATTTTATACCGCCTAGATATGTTTCCAAATGAGATAATTGCCTCTTCAACATAGCGGCATCTCTTTTTGGAAGAGAGTTCAGTTTCCCCGTCTTTTGCTCCGTTCTCAAGTCCCTGAACTTACGAAGTCTCGTTTCTGTAGTATACCAATTCGTTAACATACCTCCGAGCCATTTTTTATTAACATAATGACATCGAGCTCTTATTGCAGCCCGTCTTACTGAATAGGCAACTTTTCTTTTGGTACCAACAATTAAAAATTGTTTTCCTTTGCTTGCTGCATCAAAAGCCAAATCACAAGCTTCTGATAAAAAACGAGCAGTTTTAGTAAGATTTGTAATATGATTACCTTTACGTTTTGCCGATATAAAAGGTGCCATTCGAGGATTCCATTTCCTAGTCTCATGGCCAAAATGAACCCCAGCTTTCAGCATCTCTTCCAAAGTGATGTTCCAATATCTTTTTGTCATTTATCCCCACACTTTGTTTAAAAAAATGAAAAAAAAAAAGAGAGACCGAGTATCCTAATAAATAATTGTTCCGATGGAACCTTCTCTTTTATAGACGATCGGCCGTTAATATAGAATCAGGCCATTCTTTGATTTCTATTTCTTATTATTTTTTAATATACTTTAATTACCAAATCCAATGACTGCATTTAAATATTTCAGGGGATGGATGAGTCGAATCCGCTGTTAGGAAGCATTTAATACTATATTTAATCCTATATTTCGAATGTATCACATAAATTCTCTGAAATGAGAAAAATTAAATAATTTTCTGTGATGGAACAAAAGATTTCCAATTTCGACTTCGAATAATTTTTTTTTCCGGCTAATCTTGTTATGTTGCCTTGACCGTGAACGGTGCATTATTCTTTTGAATCCGGTACCAACGGGTATCATTCCCCCTAAAACAACATTCTCTTTAAGACCTTTCAACCAATCAATACGACCCCGAAGAGCGGCTTTTGCTAAAACTCTAGCAGTTTCTTGAAAACTCGCTTCGGATATGAAACTTTGAGTATTCAGAGATGTTTTTGTTACTCCCAATAATAAAGCTCGGTAACAAATGGCTTCTTCCAAGGCACGCCCCGTTCGTTCTGCTCGCAATAATCCAATTAGTTCGCCAGGTAAAAATACATTAGACATTCCATCTTCTGAAACCAAGACTTTGGATGTTATTTGACGCACAATAATCTCGATATGTCTATTATCGATGTGTACTCCCTGGGATCGATAAACCTTTTGGATTTTATTAACCAAAGAAATACGACTTTGAGCTATAGTTAGCTCAGCACCAATCAAGAATCCCCAAGGAATGCCGAGAATTTTTGTTATACACTCGTTCCAAGCATCAATTCTTTTTTTTAGATTCATGGATATTGAAGCAATCGAACGTATTTCGAATATCTGTTCCACTTTTGGAAGACCTTGTGTTATATCACTGGATCTCGATTTTTCATATAGGAATGTAACTAAAATATCTCCTTGAGAAAGGATCTCCCCATAATGGCCGTGAATAGTTGATTCTGGAGTCGCCAAATAAGGATTAGCCGATCTTATTATTACAGAATCCATTTGAACTGTTATAACTTGACCCGATTTTAATTTTAGGTGTGGTCCATTTTTCATTTGAGCTATACATATATTTTCACAAATAAATTGTCCAAGACTTATTATTGGAAACGTTTTTTCACAAGAAAAATAATGGAGAAAAAACCAATTTAAATGGAATGGATTCAAAACGATATTACTGTATAGATCGGGTTTACAAATTTTCTCATTTTCGTCCATGAAATAATATTTCATTACTTGAAAAATTTCCTTTAATTTGTCAAGTTGCAAAATTTTTATTATTGAGATCTGATTATGAGTTATTAAATGATAAAGTGAATATAAATTTGCAACTATTCCTAAAGGGCCGAACGAATTATTATTCTTCTTAATTGAAATTATAGGATCTTTTTTTATCCCATTGTGAGATTTTACATTGTTGAATGGTCTCATTTGAAAACAATTAGATGATGACAAAATTATCCAAGATCGGCATTCTTTATTTCTATTCAACAACATACGAATAGTTCCGTGATTTTGGCTAAGTGATTGTTGAATTTTTCCCTTGGAATGAATAGAAAAAAATGGATTGATTCGATCCGATTTATTATCCCCAATCAATCCTAAACCAGATGGGTCATTTCTTTTTCTGATATATGAAGTATTCGATTTTACTAAGTCAATTCTTAGAAAATACTCAATCAAACCATTTGTACTTACTTCAATAAAGGAAGCGGGGGCCTCCTCAATCGAAGAACTTTTTTTGCCGTCATCCCAATGGAAGACTAAACAAGTCCGAAGGAATGGAATCCTTGTGTCGGAAATTTCCCGAATGGATTTTCCAATAGAATTGACAACTTTTAGTTCCAGATTATCCTTTTCCTGGAATAGATCTTGGGGAAAAAGTTTTACAAAAGGGATAGTGTCCGGTATTTCATATAAAATTACAGGTCGAACCAAAACAATTTTTTTTTTTTTCTTTTTTTTTTTTGTAGTTGCGATCCATTGGACATAGATCCCATCTTTAATTTTTTTTGATTCCTTGCATTTTTTTTTTTTTGTAGTTGCGATCCGTTGGACATAGATCCCATCTTTATTTTTTTTTGATTCCTTGCATTTTTTTTTTTTTACCGTTCCGGGTGGTATAAAGATGGGACTGTGTCTTGATATCTTATCAATCTCTCTGGGAAAATGGATATTTCCAGAAAATATTTTTAATTCTATTTTTTTTTTTTTTTTCTTTTCTAATCGGACCAATCCGCCTACTCGACTTCTTATATTGAAAGTGATTGGTGTTCCTCTTCCAACAAGACTATTATTCCGTACCATTAGGGAAGAAGATTGGGGTAAAATATGCACTTCTTCGGGAATCAAAAAAAAGGGACCTACTTGAATTGGATAGTTTGGCTTTAATTTTTTTCTTCCTCGATACTCAATGAAATCTTCTTTTTGAAAAATGGGTTGAGGATGATCGAAATAAGCAAAAATACTATTTCTAGGAAAAATACCATTGATAGGTATTTCAATGGAGACACCGGAAGGGGACATTAGTTCGTTCTTTCGTTCTTGAATCGATTGGAATGGAAATGGAATAAGAAATCGATTTCTTCGCCTTTTCGCCAAGAAATAAAAAGTATCGTGAAAAATAGCGGGATACATTAAATAAGAATGATCCATATATATGATTGGATTAAATATTGAATAATCGCTGATCCCCTTTTCTTTTGTACCAAAAGTATGGAAACCAAAGAATTTATGTTTTACTTGATTATTCCTTTCTACAAGATTCGAAATATTTTTTTTTCCATTCGAAAGTGAATCCATGGTAATTTGATCTTGATCCTTGTGAAGTAAAAAATGGGTTGTATTAGACCTGCACGACTTTCCTGACAATATCCATAAATGACTTGTTTTTGGTAAGATATGTACATTACTATCCATAAATTCTGATGCATGGTACACATCGGTACTCCAATGCATTTCCCCTTCTGAGTCAGAATAAATATGTTTTCGAACCCTCTCTTTCAAATTAAAAGTATATGTTCCCGCGAGGATCTCCGCAATCACTTGTTCTGATTTTACATATTGATCATTTTTAACTAATAGAAAACTTTTTGGTGGAATAATGACGTTATGTATAATATCGTAACTTTCTATAGTTACATACAAGTCTATATTACATATAAAAGCAGGATATCCATGACGTGTACGTGTAGGGTGAACTAAATCCTCATTCCATTTTATCTTTCCATTCGAGGGGGCTCGCACATATTCAGCAGTACCCCCTGTGAATACTCCACCAGTATGAAAAGTTCTTAATGTTAGTTGAGTTCCCGGTTCTCCAATAGATTGACCAGCAATAATGCCTACAGCTTCTCCCAATTCTACCAGGTCCCCATGAATAGGACTCCGCCCATAACACAATCGGCAGATCCACGACGTATTCCTACAGGTAAAGGGGGTTCGAATAAATATGGGTTGTGTTTGAAAAGTTATGAATCGATTGATAAGTCCAATTCCAATATCTTGATTTCTAACGACAATGCACCGTGAACCTATATATATATTGTCTGCTACTACACGACCATTTAATGTTTGTATCAAAATTCTTTCTGGCATCATTCCATTTCGGATGTTTACAGAAATCCCACGGATGGTACCGCAATCTGTTCGCCGTACAACAATGTGTTGAACCACTTCAACAAGTCGACGTGTAAGATATCCAGCATCTGATGTTCGTACAGCAGTATCTACAACCCCTTTACGGGCTCCGTAGCAAGAAATTATATATTCTGTTAAAGACAGTCCTTCACGAAAATTGCTTTGAATGGGTAAATCAATCATTTGTCCTTGTGGATCTGACATTAATCCTCTCATTCCGACTAATTGGTGTACTTGAGATGCATTTCCTCTAGCTCCTGAAAAAGACATTATATGGACTGGATTAAAGGGGTCAGTCATCCTAAAATTGGGAGTCATTTGTTGTCGCAAATATTCGCTTGTAGCATACCATATTTCAATGGATTGGCGTAATTTTTCTACCGCATGGACATTCCCATAATGATTATGTTTTTCCAAAACGGAACTTTGTTGTTCAGCATCTTGGACTAGCCATCCTTTAGAAGGTATTGTTAAAAGATCATCAATTCCTAATGAAATAGATGTAGCAGTAGCTTGATGGAATCCTAGAGTCTTTACTTGATCCAGGATGTGTGATGTATATGCCATTCCGAAATGATCTATTAATCTGCTAATAAGTCGTTTAATGGCAGTTCCACCTATCACGTTATTGTGAAAGACTAGATTGGTCCCTTCTGCCATAAGTCCCTCCATATTCCACTCAGTGGTATTCGGTTCGACGACAATAGATTTGAGTGAATGATTGGAAAACTCCCTTTTCTTTATGTTTATTTACGTAGAAAATTGAAAAGATGCTAGTTGACCTGAATTTACACCAGTATCCTAAATTTACTTAGCGTGGATACCAACACTAACCATCTATATGATTAGATACTATATGATGAATCGGCTCGAGAAAAACCTTGTATAGCTTCTTCGATTTCTCGATAAAAAGAAATATGACCAATAGTGGTTCGAATGTATATACAACGAATTTCTTTTTTTATACTTCTTATTACTAAATAATCCTCATAAATCTCATAATAGGTACCAAAAGATTCATAGTGAACTTCGATAGGAACTTCTCTTGAAGACATAATGCATTGATGTATTTGCCACCGGAGCCAAAAAGGACTATCCAAATTTATTCTTTTCTGTCTATAAGCTCCAATTGCATCATAGGAATTGCAAAAACAGGGTTCTTTTTTTTTCATATACTTCAAGTTCTTAAAGTTATTATTGCTCATTTTTTCATTTTGAGAATTTCTGCAATTAAACCAATTATACCTGTTTGCACAAATACCTCGACGATTTCCGCTAGTTAATACATAAAGTCCAATAAGCATATCTTGAGTTGGTACAGAAATAGGATCCCCAATAGTCGGAGACAAGAGATTCGTAGTAGAAAACATAAGTAAATGAGCTTCTGCTTGAGCCTCCAAAGATAAAGGCACATGAACAGCCATTTGATCCCCATCAAAGTCTGCGTTGAATCCCTTACACACCAATGGATGTAAACAAATAGCACGTCCTTCTACTAAAATGGGTTGAAATGCCTGTATGCCCAATCTATGCAAAGTAGGCGCTCTATTCAGCAATACTGGATGTCCCCGCATAACTTCGTGAAGTATTTCCCATACAATTGGTTCTTTTTCCCGGATTTGACTCTTAGCAACTCCTATGTTCGAAGCAATATGGTTTCGAATTAAACCACGAATTAGAAATGTCTGAAATAGCTCTATTGCTATTTCGGGGGGCAATCCACATCGATGTAATGAAAGTAATGGACCTACGACAATAACAGAACGCCCCGAATAATCAACTCGTTTTCCAAGAAGAGTCTCTCGAAATCTTCCCTCTTTGCCCGAAATTATATCGGAAAACGATTTGTAAACTTTCTTATGACCGTCCCTCATCGGTTGTCCGCGGATTCCATTATCAAGAAGTGCATCCACGGCTTCTTGTACCAATTTTTCTTGAGACATTACTAATTCCGCTGGTGTAAATCCACTTGTTCTTAATAGCTCAATAAGAGTATTGTTCCGAAAGATAACTATTTTATAGAGTTTATTAATATCCGAACTCATTAGTTTACCGCCATCTATTTGAATAATTGGTCTCAATTCGGGAGGAAGAACTGGTAAGAGACATAAAACCATCCATTCTGGTTCTATATTTGTTAGGAGAAAATGCTTAGCTAATCCCATGCGTCGAACCAAAAAATTCTTTCTTCTTCGAACTTTTTGATTTTTCCATTTGTCATTGGACCCCTCTTTTCCTAATTCTTTCCATTCTAGCAACGAAGAATCCATAATAATTCTTAAATCCAGATCAACTAATTGTTGTCGTATAGCACCCGCTCCACTAGAAATTTCTCTATTTCGAAATGTATCGAAACCTTGAGTATCAAAAAAGAGTGGGATACTGTCTTTCCAGGATTGGATTTCATATTCGAATGAACCTCGTAATCGTAAGAAAGTTGGTTTTTTAACTACGGGCCTAGCAAAAGAAAAATTTGGATAGGATCCAATAAGATGGATCGCCCCCTTTAAAATCGGACATGAGGGTTTCCTCTCATCCGGCTAAAGTATTTGCACACAATTAAAGATAAAGAAAGGGGTTTCCGCTTTCCAATTTTGGAAAACCTCTAATCTAAAATCAAAAAGGTTTACTCTTTACTCAAGTTATCAATAAAGACCAAGCAACATTTCATTGATACATTCTTCTTTTTTTTCTGAATTTTTTATCCAATTCGAAATTAAGACAGAAATAAAATGTAAAATTCTTGAGTAGTCTACCTCCCTTCGAACGAGGAATCCTCTAAAATGAAATTCTTAATAAAAAAGGAATATCCTCGAATTCATAAGAGATTTCTTTGTCTATGTATCATACCGTTCGATCTTTTAGGTCAAGACGTCACCTCGACGGGTCTGCCACGATGTCTTAAAGCCTATATGCGATAGATAAACTTCTGCAATCATGATATATTTTATTCTTTGAACATAATTTGAGTTCTTTAAAAAAAAAAAAAGAGATGGAATAATGAATTCCACAAAAAAGTATTTTTTTTTTTTTCACAAGGTACATACAGTAAATAGTTATTTGTTACTGAATTGACCATAGACCAATTCCCTTTTTGATTGGGGAGTATTCAATACACCCATGAATTCTGAGCTTCATGTTACTCATCCCAAGAGACATGCCAGATATAGGACATTCCCATTTAATTGACTGGAATGACAGTTTATCATTCGAAATCTGTACAATAAGAATTTTTATCAAATCACACATCGCGGTATACTAGATTCTCTAATTCTTTAAGAGGTTTATCTAAAAGGCTCGCGATATAACTAGGAAGACGTTTCAAATACCACACATGGGTTACAGGACATGCTAATTGGATATACCCCATTTGATATCTACGTATCCTAGAATCAACAAATTCTACTCCGCATTTTTCACAAAATTTTGGTTGGTCTTTTTTATCTCCGATTACTCGATAATTTCCACAAGCACAAATTCCACTTTTTATAGGCCCAAAAATTCTTTCACAAAATAATCCACCTTTTTCAGGCTTATTGGTTTTATAATGAAGAGTATAGGGTTTTGTTACCTCCCCAACTATTTCTCCATTGGGTAGGATTTTTTTTGCCCAAGCACTTATTTGTTCAGGAGAAACTGATCCAATTCGAAGGTGTTGATGTTTATACTGATCAATCATAAAATAAAAATTCCGATTCAGTCCAATTAAACTTCCTTCCTTTGAATCTGAAAGTCTTTCTCAGATACAAGGAAATGATTCAGTTCCAGAGCCAAAGATCGTAGTTCTCGAA